>JZKD02S1786462.1:51192-70258 GCA_000966675.3 Picea glauca
TTGTGCTCTTTGCCTTCCGATCCGTCTTTTTCCAGTCATCTGCAGAAGTTCCTGTAGGTGCCGTACCTGGATCTACCGCGATCCACTGATCTCTGTCCACCAAAAGATCTTCCATATTGAGCTTCCAAAACTCAAATATTTTCCCATTAAACTTCTCGATCTCCATCTTCGAATTGCTTGCCATTTATTTTCACCTGAAAAACAATACCGCAAATCTCCCGCTGTAACAAGGCTTATCACAGTCCCGAGCCAAACCCTTGACGACAAAGGCATCCCCCTAAAGCCAATAAAGCTCTGATACCAAATGTAAATTATAACCTTGTACAATACCTTCTGCAAACTGATATTCAGAAAAGAACAGAAACGATACAATGGCAAATACAAACATTACACAGAGTTTTTTCACCTGGAAACCCAAACCGGGAAAACCAGCATATATTATATTCATACATTGTGTTACATTGTTTACAATACAATATACATATAGAAGCCAACAACATCCAAAACCCTAACCCAATGACCTGGATTAATCCAAAACCCTAATTCCTTAACAGGAAATAGAAAACCATCACAAAAAATCATGTGCCGAAAAACCACCTAAATATCATGTGGTCTTGGAAATATGTTGTCTCGGTGTGAAATTTGTTTTTGGGGGCACTGCCCCTGAACCCCTGCACACTCGACGCAGACGCTCAGTCACTACTACTCGTGCAAAGAATATAACACATACCCAACACTCTCTATGATATGGAGGAGTCTACCTCATGAGATGAAGTTACTGGTGCATCATAGTTTTGGTGCCGTCAAACTAATCTAGAGGTTGTGGGGTATTGTTCATGATCCTACTCCATCTAGCTCATTAGTAGACCCATCCACATCCTCTACTCCACTACATGTCTGTCCTCCCCCTCCCGCTTCTCCTCCACATGAGTTGACTACACCATCCACCGATCCTGTTGCTTCCCTTCCACATGGGTCTGAACCTGCATCTATGTTTGATCCTCCTCCTCCTCCTTCCCCTCCACATGTGTCTGGAATTTCATCCACGTCTGATCCTCATCCTCTCCTCCTCTTTCTTCCCCTCCACATGTGTATGAACTTGCATCCATTTTTGATCCTCCTCCTCCTTATGCTTCTACTCTACACACATTACCACATTCCACTTCTCCTCCTCCTCCTCCTCCACTCATGTCACCATCCGTTGATCCTTGTCATTCTCCTACACATTTTTTATCATCTGTTGATCCCCCTCCTTCTCCTCCTCCACATGTGTCACAATATTTTGATGCTTTGGAAACTATTTTCACATCGGGTACTGATGCATGTGTTGATGATATTGATAAAGAGAAATTTGACATCATACTTTTGTTGACATAGATGGTATTGGTAGAGGGTCTACCTTTGGTAGCAAAGACACTGATGCATTTGGCTAGTAGTGGTACTGATTGACATGTATATTGATTACTTTATATTTGACTTGAGATGTATATATGGCATGTTTATTGCAGATTTTGTTAAGATTTATGTTTGACATGTATATTCATATGTACATCACTCATGTATATTATTTTTGTCATATAATGCTGTGGTTGTTGTTGTTTGATTTATAAAATGTATTATGAGTATGCTAATGATTAACATTATTAATGATTTCTCTGTTTTTAAGTTGAATTTGAGATGTATCACTCATTTAAATTTATAGTTTCCATAGAATGTTTAACTTTAGTTTTATGAAATCATTTAATTTGGATTGTGATTACAAAAAGTTATAACCATTGATGCCATATAATGTTTAATTGTTCTTCAAGGTGAATGGTTTGTTATCCAACAAGATACAATATGTTGATAAAACGTGTTTAGAAACAAAAATTCTTAAATATGATGATTGATTAATGATTTTGATTTGAATAATTATGTCTTTTTCATATATTATAATAATAACATTATAACCTTATTATTCACTAATAATAATAATGATAATGTAATAATAATGTTATTTTAAAATTTTTATTATTCAAAGATTACAAGAGAAAGTTATAATACAATTGTTTACTAAAATCACAATTATTATATTTTATTAATATTTATTTTTTCCAAAGATTTTATTAATTTATATTATCTGACTATTATAATATATGAAATTTATTCAATTAAATTTAAAATACTAAATATAGAGAATAATAATACATTTTAATCTATACACTTTCGATGAAATGGTTTCACAATTTTTTACTCCAATAATAACTTTATGAATCTTCTATTAAAAACGAATATCACCAAACATTTTATAATTAGGATTTTAAGAATTAATAAAATCGACAAAGGTTATCCCATATGGGGTGTTATAAAGATACACATGAAAAAATACCACATGGCCCCCAATGCAGCCACCAGGCGTTATACGAATTTTCCAAGATAGGTAGCTGACGTGAGTTTAATCAACAGGGATGTATATCTCATGTAAAACTTAACATCTCAGGGTACTATGAAGGCTATATTTTCCAGGCCTGGTACTACTCTCATGAACAAAATTTATGTTGCAATTATGTTTACACTTATTGCACAGGACCATGTGATGGGTACTTCTGTAACCCATAAGGGCTCCACCCAACTGTTCGAAACAAGTTTCTAAGGGAGAAAAGAGTTTCATTTCATCTCCTTCTTGTGGATTCCAACCTCAAGCTTATTCTCATTGATATTTTACTATGTGTTGAGTTTACTCCTTCTGCGCAACATGCCTCGCAAGAGGGGCAAGTTTCGACGAGGTAGTAGCATCTTTTGTAGTTATTTCATCCAATGTGATGCTAAAATTTTGGTATGCTCGTTTAACCATAGACAATGTCACATCATTCTCACCCAACCATAAGAATTCACATATGCCACCCCCTAGCACACCAACCTTTACTTAGAATAATTTTGGCAAACCTACTCTAGAACCAATAGATAAACCCTAGCCACAACTGCTATAGCAATAACACAATAACCATACAAGAAGAGCGTATATTTTCTCCAAAAGAAGTGCACAAGAGAAATAATCACGACTACTACACTACTCCTCCATAATTGTGCCCCTTCCAACTGTATTTGTTGCTCCCAAACTTGCGCACCTCTAGCTACAATTGCAATCTTCTAGACTTGCACACTTGCTAAGTGAGTGTGGACAAATGAACTAGGGAATTTCCTATTTATACTAAACTGCCCAGTTGATTGGGGCCAACTTCTTCTTCAGGATGTGTCTATTAATTTAATACTATTTCTCTTGAGGTTGACTTTTATCCTAGGGTTTTCTAACATCTATTTAATGGTTCTCTTTCTTTCGAAATATTCTATTCTAAGTCAAAGGTTACACATGGAGGTTAATACCTCCTGTAGCTATCAAAAGATAAATAATCCCTCTTAACTAGGGATGTATTAACTAAGATGTTCTTCATGTAATGGTATCAAACTCATCCATCCATCTCACATGGCATGGGAAAGACTCACATAGTCTTGTAGACTAGTATACAAGTAGCATCGCCATATCCACACATGTTATCTCATGATCAAACATATCATGTCTCAAGTAGCATGGCCACACAACCATCTTATGATCAAACAAATAATTTAACAAGTAGTGTAGCCACATAGGCTATCTCGTGAACAAACATATCATGTCGTAGGTATCACCATCATAGTTTCACATGCTCTAGAATATGCAGTTGATCCAGTTTAAACAAAACTGCGCCACTACCCAATCCAAGTAGAGTCTAAGCAACTGCAACTCGCCATCTCACACAAAATCTGGTATCTAGTTCATAAAGAACTAGTAACTCACCAAATCACATTGAATCTGGCATCTAGTTCATAAAGAATTAATAACTCATCAATTCACACATAATTTGACATCTAGTTCATAAAGAACTAGTAACTTTCTAGCACACACTGAATTTGGCATCTAGTTCATAAAGAACTAGTAACTCGCCATCTCACACAAAATTTGACATCTAGTTCATAAAGAAATAGTAACTCGCCAGCTCACACATAATCTGGCATCTAGTTCATAAAGAAACAGTAACCTGTGGTTGGAACACTAGGAAACCGGTCCACAACGACTAGGCATCTAATCAAAAGGATTATGTGATGTAGTGCACACACACTACCCATCTAGCCCAAGGCTATAAAACACCTCTAACCACACAGGCTGACCCACTAGCTTGAAAATATGGGTAAATCACCAACCTTGAAGGCTCGAAATCTCCTAACCTTGTGCGAGGTCATGCTGACTAGTGCCACAACCAGTAACACATGTACTAGAATATTTCAATGGAGTAGAAATATTCATACCAGACTATTTCACTGGAGTAGAAATCTACATACCGGACTATTTCACTAGAGTAGAAATAACTCAGTGTACTAGACTATATCACTAGAGTATCCCTCTTTGTACTAGACTATTTCACTAGAGTAGTAGTGACTCAATGTACCAAACTATTTCACTAGATTATCTCACTTCATACCAGACTATTTCACTGGAGTAGCAGTAACTCGACGTACTAGACTATTTCAATGGAGTAGTTGTACATATCATCCTGACTGGTGCCATAGTCAGTTCCTAATCACGAACCACCTATTGTCCACTCTATTCCACACTGCTACCTCGAGTCACATCTGTAACCCATCACACTTCCGCAACACTTCCTTCTACCTAGGGAACACAACACTTCCCACAGTGTGGGGAAGAGTTCCCTCTATGTGGGGAACAGTTCCCACTGCGTGGGGAACACTTCCTGCTACATGGGGAACAATTCCCGCTATATGGGGAACACAACACTTCCCGCTACCTAGGGAAATTGTTTTGAACCACTCCAAGATTGTTCTTGAAGTACTCAAACTTCACCCTTCACAGAGGCTTGGTCAACACATATGCTATATGCTCATCTGTAGCGACATATTGGAGCTTCACTTCTATGTTATGCACCATATCTCTGATATAATGGTACATGATCTTGATATGATTGGAAAACATTGGGTTCTCTATCAACTCCATACAACTTTGGTTGTCACAGTAGATACAAGTCACCTATAAATCGAGATCAAACAATCTTGTAAGAATCTTTCGAAGTCACACTGCTTCACTGCTAGCTGAACATGATGCTATATATTCTGCCTCAGCTGTACTGAGTGCCACACTAGTCTGCTTCCTGCTGAACCATAAGATCATAGTTCATCCCTAACCGAAGAAACATTTGGATTTACACTTCCGGTTTGCAACACTACCAACCCAATCTGAATTAGTATAGCCTTGCAGACTTATCTCATGATCTTAAACATATCTAAGTCCATAGTCAATTGTACCTTTGAGGTACCTCATCACTGTTTTTGTTAGAAAAATAGGATCGTGGAGAAATAAAATAAAAAAAATGCGGAAATAAAACACAAAAGATACACAATACAATAGAGACATAGATATACGTGGTTCATCCAGTGTGGGCTATGTCTGCCAGATAAATTGAAAGGTCCTTCCTTTATTATTATCCAATAAGTGAAGGGATACAACCTACAACACACTCGTTGTAACTTCCTCTTCTTTCTCTCATAGTCTCCTCTCCCAGAATACAATATTCACAACGATACATAGCCGCAATACATTTCCCTCATAAAAGAGGGTTTCCTTCTAGGTAGAAAAACCATAAAATAACTTCTATCGTCAGATTTGCGACCTTATAATGAACGTTCTAGATTTACTATGAAATTAAAATATACATTTATAAGGAAAATTTTCCTTTGGGCCCACTTTCCCCAGAACCCTCGTCGAGGGCCCACTTTCCCCCGGACCTCACAGAGGGGATAACCCCCCTCTGCAATCCCCCGCATGGAGGAGTGTACATTCTTCTAGGCTATAAATTATTCATGGGGTATAAACATGGCTGAAAAAAAAATACCTCTGAATAACGAATATAATCAAGCTCTACAACCAACAATTTTGCTACAATCATGTGAACACGTCTCGACACAACCATATACTAACTCTATGTGCTCACTACAAAACATATATCTGTTCTTGTGTTCGTTAAGTACATAAAAAAACCAATAATCTGTCTATACATGGTGGCATCCACTGTATCTGAAGATGTATCACTCAATAAATTCATATTCGTTGCCATCGGTGTAGGCATGGATTTACAATCCATCATTCCAAATCTCTTCATAATCTCTACAAAATGTTTTTCTTGGCACAAAAAATTCTTGTTCGGCTTCTGCCACACATCTAGACCCAAGAAATAATTCATCATACCTAGGTCTTTCATCTTGAAGTATGTAACAAGCTTCCTCTTACTCTCAGTGACGAGCTTCTCATCTCCTGTTAGAAACGGGTCATCCTCATATAATAGTAATATCATTGGTCCACCATCGACAACCTTGTAGTAAGGGTTGGAATATGTTTTACTCTTGGTAAATCCCAATCTCACCAGAAAACTGTTTGATCTGGCATATCATGCCCTGGGTGCCTTCTTAAGCCCATACTAAGCTTTCTTCAATTTGCATACATGAGACTCGTTCTCATGTATCTATGTACACTTCTTTTGACTACTGGACCAAGTGTCTCAACACAATATTCTCCCTCTTGCTAGGAGAATAATATAGTCACAAATGAAGCTTTGTACTTCTCTATGCTTCCATCAACAACATGTTTGGTTCTGTAGATGGAAGTCACCACTGACTTCCCTTCTGGTCTCAAGGAAAAAGATTCATATCCTAGTCCTTCTAGATGGCTTCCTCCTCTATCACTAAAACAAAGGAATCTTCCTTGGAGGTCTCATATCTCCTCAAAGCCTCTGAAACTTTGATCTATCCTCCTCAACTCATGGTACTTGTCTATCAGTCCTGGAAGATGTCTCCCAGTCCCACCTGAATCTAGGGAGGAATACTTTATGAATGGAAGTCTCTAAGCCACTGACTCTCTCTAAGATTGATCTCACTCTGAGTCTCCATGCTCCCTCTAAAGCTTGAATCCCTCTGAGTCTATATAATCTTCGGAGCCATCTTCTCCCTTTATATGTGATGATGTCCTTTGAAGTCTAATCTCCTATGAACGATCCTGTGGAGAATGATCCTCCCTACTGGATCATGAGGGTTGACTCCCTTTGATCTCTAGCTCCTTCTAAGCTGGTACTTGGTGGGGATGACTGCCTCACCACTGGTGGAACCATCTGCTCCTCATGATATGGCTCATCAATGCTATATATATTTTCATCCTACAATGTGTCACAGGACCATGCTAGTCTCTTCTTGGTTACTACGATGATTATAGGTAGGACCTTTTGGCTCTACTAATTCTTCTCGATGATCTAAAGAGTGATGAACTGCACTAGAGGGATTTTTTCGGTCATCTTTGGAGCCTTCTTCTCCTTAAAATAAATTTCCATATGAGATACTCTGTATCTCGCAAAAAGTACCCTTCTTCATCCTCTTTTTTTGGGTACATGGATGTATGTGGTCAAGTATACAACTTCTTATCTAGGTAGTTTTCTCCGTGTCTTAAACTAGATATCATCTAATATGTTGCCTCCTGCAACCGTCACTATAGATTCTCTCAGAGTTATCACCTGTGATCTTCCCAGACCAAGACCAAAAAAGAGGAAAACAATAGACAATAATAATACTCATCACAATAGATCCTTCTCAAATCTGTCAATTGTGACCATCCTGGAACAAGAGCCAAAATAATAATGCAATAATAATAAATATTAACAACACTCTTCTAGTGTTGTGACCAATCATTCTTTCATGGTAACCTGCCTAGAACAAGAAAACAAGAACAACAATATCTCCATGGTAACCTCCATGGAACTTACAATATAACCTGACCAAGACAAGAGCAACAAGAGCAAAGGTATTTCCAATATAATAGCATTTTCATAAGAGCATATCTATATTAACAAGAATAAAATACAATTTCATGGTAATCAAGATATTGTTACCAAGGTGACCTGCCAGGAAGCAAAACAAGAAGTGTCTCCTAGAGGAAATGTTAGTTACATCTTGTAAACAAGTACCAAATGCATTTATCTCAATAGTAATCACATTCTACCAAGTATTCATTGTATCTAGCAGTAATAGAACCTTTCAAGGATTGTTGTCACAACTATAGTGTTTACTTGTGATGTAGCAATTATCAAACTTGATATGTGCAAATTGGAAACTTATCAATTTAATCAATCAAACCTGGAACCTGGAGTCTTATATTCAAGAATGAGTGTTTTTTCTTTTCTTCCGAGTCTCCTTCACTCAATATGACAAGTATTATCTCCAAACTTTCCCATGTACTAAGGAAATATGCTTTCTTGACATAAATCTAAGTTAGGGAATACAATGGAATTAAACTTGAAAATCTCAACCTTAATCAATCTAATACTTTGAATAGATTCAACTTATAACTTTAACTTTGACCAAGTTTAGCATGATAATCATAGATTCAATAGATCAAAATACAACTAGATGTTCATAAGATCACAATAATACCATAACAACTAGAGGTATATCAAAACAATCAAACCTGGAGTGTGTTGTTCCTTTGAAAGTGCTGGATGTAAGATCCCTCTGGATCTACAATTGTTGTTTGGATAAAATATCCCTTCTCCTATAAACACCCTCAAGGTAGTGATACTTTTTAAACATATACAAATACATTCCTCCGGTAGCAGTGATAAATAACGATAGGCAATGACACTATTCGACAGCAACGGTAAACAATGACAAACCCCAAAATTTCAAAGTTCTCCAACTTGCAATCTAAAGGTAGCTAGAGATGTGCTAGGGTAGGGCACATTAGGAAAACTAAAAGATAGTCTCAAAACTTCACATAAAATTTCCCTGCAAATGGTGTTTGCAACTAGCACTGCAACTGGTGTTGCAATTGGCACTGCAACTGGCACTGCAACTGGTGCTACAACTGGCACTGCAACTGGTGCGAAACAACTAACGCAAAGAAACTGGCATGAAGCAAATGGAATGAAGAAATTGGAGTTGCAACTGTAACTGGTACTACAACTGCAACTGTAATTGGTACTACAACTGCAACTGGCAGTGAAGACCTAGGGTTTTATGAGCAAACCCTAATTTTTAATTTCAAAATTTTGGAGATCTAATCCAGGGGAAATATGTTCCCTACTTGGAGAACTTCTTGATGAGTTCAATAAGTTTGAAAATGGCGGAAAATGAAAATCTTCCTTCTAGTGGTTAGACTATTACGAAGGAAACCAACTCTGATTCCATGTTAAAATTTTGGTATGCTCGCTTAAACATATAAAATGTCACATCATTGTCACCCAACCATAGGCATTCACATTTTCCACCTGCAATCACACTAACCTTTACTTAGAACAATTCTGGAAATCCTACCCTAAAACCAACAGATAAACCCTCGCCAAAATTGTTACAACAAAAACAAAATAACCATACAAGAAGAGCGTACATTTTCTCCAAAAGAAGTGCACAAAAGAAATACTCGCGACTGCTACACTACTCCTCCAGACTTGCACCCCTTCTAGTTGTAGTTGTTTCTCCCATACTTGCGCACCTCTAGCTGCAATTGCAGTCATCTAGACTCGTGCACTTGCTAAGTGAGTGTGTAAAAGTGAACTAGGCAACTGCCTATTTATACTAAACTTTCCAGTTGACTGGGGATGACTTCTCCTTCTGGATGTGTCTATTACTTTAATATTATTTCTCTTGAGGCCAACTTCTCTCCTAGGGTTTTCTAACATCTGTTTAATTGTTCTCTTGCTTCCAAAATATCCTATTCTAAGTCAAAGTTTACACATGGAGGTTAATACCTCCCACAACTACCAAAACATCAACACGTCACAATCCTTCACCTTCGTCCAATGATTTTGGCTCCGCCCACCAAAAAAAAACCGGACATGCTGAGGAACGAGACTCTTCAGGTCTCCATCATGAGGAAGAGTTATCGAGATATTCAGTAGTGGAGGAGGAATTTCCACGTGTACTCGACTCGAATAATGTGGAAGGTCCTTTGTTGCTTATTGAGGTGAATGTTCAAAGAGAAGTGTCTACCTCTACCTCCAGGAGGGAGGATGTAAGCTATAGAATTCCAAAACAAGGTGAAGACTCCCATCAACATGGCATTGAGGAACACCCTATATGATTTATAGAGGACCAACTACAACTAATATTCAACCTACGAGGGGAAATGACAGACCCAACATTTCACTAGGAGCTGATGGAACAAAAAATTGGGTTGCTTTATGATATGCTCTCCAATTCGAAGCAAATCCAACAATGCTAGGCAAGGTGACTCTATAGAGTAGTTATGCCAGTGTGGTTGGATCCTCTCCAATACGATGAAAAAGGAAGTTCGTTAGGAGTCTGATCATACTTCCAACTATGATCTATGTTCCTCTTTTTTTATAGTTATAGTCTTGTGTTTATTTTTGATCCCAGTTGGTTAAATAGATAGTACAATAGTATTAGAAAGATCAATTTTGGCCCACAGGGTATACTTTCACAGACAATTCAGTCTTGGTGTTGGAGTTGGTTTCCATTATTGGGAGCTCTAACATCAATACTCTTTATATGTGTTTTGATATTGGTTTATAGAAGGTAATATAAAATACTAGCGTACAAAAATAAAAATTGACAAAGGTTTCTATACTTTTAGATAAGTATGTGTCATTAAAATTTTCCTTAATTCTGACTAGGCTCTAGAAAAAGAATCTTTTAGAATTTTTACGTCCTTTCTATATTGACACTTATTTCAAGGAGAATGTAAAAATAATGATTAATATAAGTTTATATGATTATAAAACTAAAGGATGGAGTGGATTAGGTGAAGACCATGATGGTTGCGCCAGTTAAGGTTGGGAATGCCATAAAAGTTGGTAATGCCAACACCAAAAGTGTGATTCTAGAATTCATAGATGTTGCACAAAGTTATTTTGTTGGAATTTCCCTTATAAGTTCCATCAAAGTAAGTATATATTTATTTGAATTTTAATTTTTTCAAACAATAACAATTTTGAGGTTTGATTATTTAATATCTTCATTTTTTTGTTAAATAAAATATAATTTAAAATAAATCTTTACTACTGTATGTCACAAACTTTGTGATATCTCAATTAATTCTTAGTTATTCAAAGGTTAACAAAAAAACATGTTAATACAATGCAACACAAATTTTCTATAATAAACAACAAATATGACAATAAAAATATATCAAATCCACATCTTATACTTGTACTATTTAATGTATTTTCAATATGGTGGTTGTAAATGGTTGTTAACTTTTCATATCCAGTAATTATAAAATGAAGAAAAAAAAACATAATTCACCATTATAGATACCCATAATAAAATGATACATCCACAATATAAATGTTGAAACAAAGCATTTACAAATCAATCTTTGTTTCCATGACCTTGATTATCTTCCTTGCTTGGCATTGTGACATTGTTGTTCTCAAAAAGATGTTTAGATATCAGATCATGTCTTAGTATGAACCACCAATCTCCATCCAATACATATGGGTAAAAAAACACTTGGTTGCAATGTTCCTCAATATGGATGGCTTCCTTTCCATAAAAAACTTTTTGTCATTAGAGTGTTCCTCAAATGAACAACTTGCACCAAACAATGAGCACATATAACTATTTATGAACCCTATAATATTCCCATGAGTGCATACAACTATCAATATATTACAAGTTCTTCCGATTAAAGTTTCCAAAATCTTAATCGTTCATGCTGATATAATACATGAAAACATTATGCTTGTATCTAATAATTCAAGTAATTTGGTTGAGGACCGAAAAATGGAATAAGTTCTATTGATTGTTTGGGAGGAATGGATATATGTGAAAGGATAATCAATCCAAGAATTGCAACATCTATTTTAGATTTGGTAATCATGTAATTAGTACCACAAAAGGATAATTCGATCTCAACATTGAGCACATGTAGGGAACATGTCTAAGAACCATAAAAATAATGATTGTAATAGGTTTGGTATTTTCTTTACAAATGGATAGGAAGAGAGAAGTCATCACTACCCTCCAACAATTTAACTGACCTTGGTGGGTACTTGGAAATTTTTTCTCTTAGTGCATACAACGTTTTGGATCTCCTAGTAGATGTTCTAGATAATATTGATATCATACTTTGGATCACAAGAAATCTTAGTTGACTCAATAGAAGGAGATGGGTCGGTCAATTTATGATGAAAAACACAATGTATTTGACTTCCAAATTTTCAAAAGATGAGTACATGGAAGTGTTCGCACATGTCTTTTCTATATCACCTTGTGGATCCTTAATTGCAATGGGATATATGTTACAAGGAAAATCTTTCTATGGCTAGGGTAAACCACAATAGACGAATATGAATACATAAATCAACTCTATCCCAAAAACTTGCTGTATAAACCAATGTGCAAGTGAGGTAAGAAAGGGACCTATCTCGTCCAGATGTTTGATGATGTCTACCATTGAGCATTTTGACCCAAAGCTTTATACCTGCAACAAGTTCTCAAAAAACAAGCAGAACAATCATATAGTGATAATATAAGAGGTTAGCACATTAGATAGCATAATCCATTAATATACAAAACAAACATGCCCATGGATAATAACTCATATATTTGCAAGATATCAATTGGATAGGAAGAGAGTACTTCTATTAATAAATGATCAACAAAAGTGAAAATATTACAGACTTCCATGTCATCATGGTTCAGAATCGAGAAACCAAGTTTATTCCAGCTAGGCCTCCACCACTTCAATCCTCCACCAAAAGAAATATCATAGAATGGAGGCAATGATGTTCTCCATGAATAAGGGAAGAGATTGGGGGTTGAACACTCTGTTTAGACTTAAAGGACAAAGGGATGCAGACTCAATATTAAGTAATAATTTCTCAAGAGTAACTTTTCTCTTAAAGTTGAATTCTTTCTCCTTTTCCATAGCTCGAAATTGGCCCACTTATAGCCTTCAAAATGGAACTGAAGGGCCGAGTCGGAATGTTTCCATTATATGGAAAGCCAAGGATCAAAGATCTCCTGTCATGACATGGAAACCCAACATTTAATTTTGATGCTCTGGCACAAATCCCGATGTACGTGGGTTGTAGTGGAGCAGCTTGCGTATACACTTGTTGTATAATGTGCAATATGCGTACAAGTGGAAGATAAGTCTACATAGGGAAATGTAATAAGGCCCTCTCTGCAAGATTGCAAAGGGTGAGGAAAATCTTGCTCTAACATATGCTGCCTAATTTGTGAGGTCAAAGGAGTATCTGTGATGGCCAAAATACATTATAAATAACCCAGAAGTGGAGTGGTAGGGGACCAACTGGATGAACTCAGTTTCTCATTACATTCTGCACTGACTTTGCATACATGGATGCCAAAAATTACACTGCAGATCCATGTGAAAATATACCAAACAAGTGTCCGTGGCCATGAAATAAGAAAATACAAATGCAGTTACATGCCAATAGCTGTCATAGTCATGAACAAGACCCAGTAGATCCAGTCTCAAAACCAATCTGAATATATATGTATACCATGGAGTACAATATGATCACCCATGATCACTGAAGTCATATAGGTACTGGTCCAATGAAAAGGAAGCAACATCTCAGGAAAGCTACGACCACATAGGGATGTCTTCAAGTCTTCTACACAATTCGCCAAGGGTGCAAGTATACATTATGTGAATAAAGGAGTTGAGGTCGAACACAATGAGACATTGTTTGATTACCAATCATTGATGTATTCTGTAACAAACGTGAGACAACCTACCAATAATGAAAGTAGGTATCAAGGCACCGAGTATATTCTTACAAGTGTGAATAAAGGAGTAAGTGTCGAACACCTGAATCATCCATCGATCAGGAGAAATTGATGTATTCCCAATTGTCGATGGCGAGAGAGCTTGCCACTAATGACTGCAAGCCTCAAGGTACTCGTAAGACTCTAGGTCCCTTTTCTAGAATAAATGGGATGAATTCGATGGAAAGAGACCCGTTTAAAGGAGAGCATTAAGGCATCTCTCATCCGTCAACACGAGGTATAAAGTAGGAGCTTCATGATTTGGTGGAAACCGGATGAAGAACATGTTCATGAATCAATGACCCTATGCGTCTTTCACGTGTGCCAAGTGTAAGCGGTACATGAAAAAGACCCTCTGAATAACAACCAATGATGAAAACTACTGACAAAGACAAGGAAACCACCAATAAGGCTAATGACATCCAAGACACTACATGAATCCCAATGTGTTAATATATCTCTTGCTGTTGAACACAAGGGAAACCACCCAATCAATGACCAATGATGAAATGTCGATTGCTAGGTTCAAGGTTACCTACCAATGATGAAGGTAGGGCCAGGGTGCATCATAGGACTACAATGTCATGTGATTTTGAGACAAACTGAGGGTATGGACAACATGAAAAGTCAAGAGTTATGAGGAGTGGCCAACACAGGTTGATATACTTCCTTTCAACAAGAGCATGAGACATATGGAGGACTCTGGCAGCATAGACCCAATGATGAAACCCTGAGATGCAGGAGGCATCAATGAAATTCTCTATAGGGACTGAAAGAGTAACCAGTCGGTAGAGAAGACTCTACAATGAGATTAGCTTCCTAAGGCCATGCTAATCCCAAAATTATGATGATGAATGGACTCAAATAAATTTGTGCTCTGTTCAAAGGAAAAACGATTGCTGTCGATACAGGATAATACTCCCTTCCCGCCTGTCTTTTTTTGTTATTTCATAGACAAATGAATGCTATGATACAGAGGAGGAAACGACTGTCGCAAGTAAGTAAAACTAGTTCCAGCAGTGGAACATACCTATGCTCAATGTAGGGAAGTGCATGCGGAAGATGGAAACTCAGGGGAATGTTTCCTCCTAGGTATAGGGTGTCAAATTGCGAAGGATATAAACAAGGCTCTGCTTGGTTGAGGATGCAAAAAATGTTGAGGAAAACGGTTTATAACGCAAAGCGAGAAACGACTATAGGCTCAATACTACAAGCAAGGGCATGAGATGCAATCACAACTTGATGCCAAAAAATTTCCTCTTTTATGTCTTTTAGTCTACTTGGTGTGAAAAAGGATAAACTTGTGCCAAATAGACATCTTTTCAAATCCAATTTACAAGTGTGAAAGAGACAAGTTCACTCGACAATCATTTTTCTTTTTGAAAACGAGTCGGAAAAGAGATTAACTAAGACTCATGACCTTTCAAGTCCAATTTAACGAGTGTGAAAGGGACAAATCACTCGGAAATATTTTTTCTTTTTAAAGACGAGTTGGAAAAGAGATTAAATTAAACTCATGACCTTTCAAGTCCAATTAACGAGTGTGAAAGGGATGAATTCACTTGACAATCTTTTTTCTTTTTAGACGAGTTGGAAAAGAGATTAAATTAGACTCATGGATGTTTTTCTAAGAAGCATATAATGGGGGAGGCCAAGGCTCCCATGCAGTGATTCTGTGAAAGGTCAACAACTTACGAAGAGCTGACACAATCTTGGGAAAACCCAAAGCTTTCCAAGTCGACGAGGATAAAATACTTGCAGAGGTTACCTTATCTACAATATATTGAAGAATGCCCCTTATATGGAAGGGTGTAGAAGAAGGAAGTTGAGGCTCTACAAGATCATTCCAATCAGAGGAAACTACCCTAGGACTTGGGGGGAGCATACTCGAAAAGAGTGTAATTCTCCCTAGTGCAGAAGGTGCAGAACTAGAAATGCTAAGGACATGGTCGAAGGATGCATCACCCTCCAAAAGAAGAGTGGGATTGACCGAAGATTGCATTGACAATGTTACCTCCTTAGGCTTTTCACTCTCTAAGAGAAGAGTGGGATCGTTCAAAGATTGCATTGACATGACCACTTATTCAATTGTTGGTTGAACAGGATGCGAGACAACAAGATAAAGGGATGCATCACCCCCAAAACTAGGAGTGGTGTCGGTCAAATATTTCATCAACATGACCACTAGTTGAATAGGATGAAATACCACAAGGTCAAGGGATGCACCAACGCCTAAAGAAAGGGGGGTTTCATCCAAATATTGCACCGACATGACTGTTGTATCAACCAAAGAAGGTTGGGAATCCAAAGATGACTCAAAACCTGAAGGGTCCCCGGGAAAGGACCACACTTCTTGTACCACAATAGTACCACGACACAAATGAGTAAGGTGATATCCTTTGCAAAAATTACAAAGGAACTTAGGCTTACGTATTACACATCTAGGATTCTTGATCATATGAATTCCCCAGCATGATTTTTAGTGGTTGGAGAAATGCTCCGAGCATGACTTGCAGAGACTAGTAGCAAATCCCCAACATGACTAGAAGAGGTTGGTGAAGAATCCCCAACATGAATAGTAGAGGTAGGTGATGTATATGTAGTGTGACTATAAATGACTAGACTTGTGCCCCCAACATGACTTGCAGCAGCTGGTTGCTGGTCTTCAACATGACTAGCAGAGGTTGTCGACCAATATCCAACATGACTAACAGAGGTTGGTGATATAATTCCAGTATGTGACTGATGCTCATAAGATGAAGTCGAGGAAGGTAGGGTCCAAGTATCACTAAAATGGGAAGTGTGGAAAGGGATGGACCTCCCAGTCAAAATGGGCCTACTGGACATGACATAAATGTGGTGAATCAGTGCTGTGAAGTCAAAACTACCCATAAGAGAAGAATACATTCCGACATCGATATTCTTAGTTGTCGACTGAGAATTGTCAATCATAGGGATTGACGTTCCAATAGATGAATTAGGACTAGGGCACACAAAGGATAATTGATTGATCATCACGATCTTCCCTTCATGAGGAAAATAAAGAGTACAAAAGATGAACCACACAATTACGATCATAGCATAGGTCCAATTGCATCCTAATAACAAGTTATAATCAAGAGCTGCATCAACTACCTCTACCTCCACTTCTACTGTCTTCCCACTTAATTAGATCGGAAAGGTAGGGAGAATACCGTGAGGGTGGAAGGAATGACCATAAAAAAAAGTCAACATGTTCGATGACTTGGAAAGAGTCGGAGAACCGAGAGTTTTCCAGTAGACCAGGGACATCACACACATAACAACACATTCATCAACAACCGCATGTTTGATGGTATACTTTGAGGACTCCACGTGGATTTGGAAAGCCACATGGTAAGGAAAGCAAGGCTTAATATCTATGATGTCAAACTTGATAAATTTTGAGCCATTGGGTTCTAGAGCTCCTAAAGTAGAGAGTAAGGCATTCCTCTATGAAGGACACGTCTGGAGTACCTCCAAAGATGACATCACACAAGGGGTTTGGCCCAGGTCCTCAACAATAGAGTAGTTATGGGTGGCTCTAGCATTTGGATTATGGGTAGAGCGCTTGAGTACTCCTTTCGGAATACTAGGCGATGGCTCTGGTTTCTCAATATGTAAAGTTGTCTCTAGAGGAGGGGGAGGATATTATAGACCAGGAATAGCTTGTTTAGAACTGTAGTAGCGAGATCTAGTGGCTATGTTAAATTTCAAATCTACCATATTGATACATAAATGATTTCCATCATGTGACTACTGGTGTTGACTTCCACCAGTCGCATTTCCAGCGTTTGAGGAGCTTGAGGCTAGGTGTTGATTATGTGGGAATGGATTCATCGGCACAATGGGTAATTGAGCTAATAGCCTCACAACTTCTGCAAGTTTGGAGCATAAATGGGTAAGGTGATCATCTGTGCAAAGCTTATAGGGAAACTTCACCTTACATTTTTCTCATTTTCCCTCTCCAACATTGCTACTCGTCTTCTCATTATTATTATTGTCCTTGGTTTTATTACCATTTTTCCCACTCTTACGGTTATTACGTCCTTTCTTATTAATCTCACCTGGTTGCTGGTTACCATTTGGGTTGGCCGACGATTTCATGGAGTGTACATCTGCCGACCGAGTGGGTTTGGAAGACACAGATGAAGCTGACCCTCCTACAGACTAGTTTAAAGACAACTCTTTCAAATGGTTTGTCACCAAGTCTGCAGAATTTACATTGGTGGCACCTACAATGCCATCGACATGAGGTCCAAGATTTTTCCTAGGGTCGTAAGTAGACCATAATGCATCATAAATAAGGTATTATAACATCCCAGATTGAGCATATATCAAGTCTAACTACTGGGCCCTAAAGATCGCCTCTTCCTCAGTGGTAACCCCAGAAGTAGAAATGTCCTTCGAGATAGGAGCATGCAAAGACTTAAGGAACCATTCTAAAAGAAAGGATAGGGGTATAGGGGTTTTAATAAACATCTTCCATCTATGTCATTCCTGGATATGGTATGAGATATGAGTGGCGATATCCTGGCGTAAAGTTGACAACAATTCTAGGCCAACATCATAATGAATGGGCAACTGGAAGTGGTTAAGAAAGACCATCACCAACTGAATAAAATTCCCATATGCCCCCCTAGGTAACTCAATATACCATTTCACAACAACTTCTATGAGGGTGTGTTGAAATAATCTCAAATTAATAGAATTGTCATTCAGGGAGTTTGATGAGCACCAAGGGTGAAAGGTAGTGACGTGATCACCATGATCCTCTCCATTCTTACCCTTGAACTTTGGGATGTCTGAAGGAAGTTTGGTGGGGACAGGGGGCCATGTAGGATCGTGACTCACAGGGTTATTGATTAACTTAGACAAATATGGCAGATTAAGCGTGGCCATAAAAGGGAGACGGGGTTGCGACATTTGGCCCCAACCTCTTGGGAAATATTGTTCTTGTGGATTTGTAGGCCATCCAGGGTTCTGGTAAACACCATAGCCCTGTCCAGTATTATAAGGCCCTCCTCCGAGATGATTCATATAAGGTTGGTTGGGCATAATTCTAGCAAGAATGTTTTGTTGAGGGTTATAGAAATTGCCCCTAGCCAGATTGGATCCAGGTTGGAGGTTTCCCAAAGGATGAAATTGACCTCCACTGGGTTGGAATTCATACGATAGAGGTGGATTAGTCATGCAAAAAGTATTGGTTGAACTCTGCGCC
>JZKD02S1786462.1:70308-88194 GCA_000966675.3 Picea glauca
ATAGGGTGTCAAATTGCGAAGGATATAAACAAGGCTCTGCTTGGTTGAGGATGCAAAAAATGTTGAGGAAAACGGTTTATAACGCAAAGCGAGAAACGACTATAGGCTCAATACTACAAGCAAGGGCATGAGATGCAATCACAACTTGATGCCAAAAAATTTCCTCTTTTATGTCTTTTAGTCTACTTGGTGTGAAAAAGGATAAACTTGTGCCAAATAGACATCTTTTCAAATCCAATTTACAAGTGTGAAAGAGACAAGTTCACTCGACAATCATTTTTCTTTTTGAAAACGAGTCGGAAAAGAGATTAACTAAGACTCATGACCTTTCAAGTCCAATTTAACGAGTGTGAAAGGGACAAATCACTCGGAAATATTTTTTCTTTTTAAAGACGAGTTGGAAAAGAGATTAAATTAAACTCATGACCTTTCAAGTCCAATTAACGAGTGTGAAAGGGATGAATTCACTTGACAATCTTTTTTCTTTTTAGACGAGTTGGAAAAGAGATTAAATTAGACTCATGGATGTTTTTCTAAGAAGCATATAATGGGGGAGGCCAAGGCTCCCATGCAGTGATTCTGTGAAAGGTCAACAACTTACGAAGAGCTGACACAATCTTGGGAAAACCCAAAGCTTTCCAAGTCGACGAGGATAAAATACTTGCAGAGGTTACCTTATCTACAATATATTGAAGAATGCCCCTTATATGGAAGGGTGTAGAAGAAGGAAGTTGAGGCTCTACAAGATCATTCCAATCAGAGGAAACTACCCTAGGACTTGGGGGGAGCATACTCGAAAAGAGTGTAATTCTCCCTAGTGCAGAAGGTGCAGAACTAGAAATGCTAAGGACATGGTCGAAGGATGCATCACCCTCCAAAAGAAGAGTGGGATTGACCGAAGATTGCATTGACAATGTTACCTCCTTAGGCTTTTCACTCTCTAAGAGAAGAGTGGGATCGTTCAAAGATTGCATTGACATGACCACTTATTCAATTGTTGGTTGAACAGGATGCGAGACAACAAGATAAAGGGATGCATCACCCCCAAAACTAGGAGTGGTGTCGGTCAAATATTTCATCAACATGACCACTAGTTGAATAGGATGAAATACCACAAGGTCAAGGGATGCACCAACGCCTAAAGAAAGGGGGGTTTCATCCAAATATTGCACCGACATGACTGTTGTATCAACCAAAGAAGGTTGGGAATCCAAAGATGACTCAAAACCTGAAGGGTCCCCGGGAAAGGACCACACTTCTTGTACCACAATAGTACCACGACACAAATGAGTAAGGTGATATCCTTTGCAAAAATTACAAAGGAACTTAGGCTTACGTATTACACATCTAGGATTCTTGATCATATGAATTCCCCAGCATGATTTTTAGTGGTTGGAGAAATGCTCCGAGCATGACTTGCAGAGACTAGTAGCAAATCCCCAACATGACTAGAAGAGGTTGGTGAAGAATCCCCAACATGAATAGTAGAGGTAGGTGATGTATATGTAGTGTGACTATAAATGACTAGACTTGTGCCCCCAACATGACTTGCAGCAGCTGGTTGCTGGTCTTCAACATGACTAGCAGAGGTTGTCGACCAATATCCAACATGACTAACAGAGGTTGGTGATATAATTCCAGTATGTGACTGATGCTCATAAGATGAAGTCGAGGAAGGTAGGGTCCAAGTATCACTAAAATGGGAAGTGTGGAAAGGGATGGACCTCCCAGTCAAAATGGGCCTACTGGACATGACATAAATGTGGTGAATCAGTGCTGTGAAGTCAAAACTACCCATAAGAGAAGAATACATTCCGACATCGATATTCTTAGTTGTCGACTGAGAATTGTCAATCATAGGGATTGACGTTCCAATAGATGAATTAGGACTAGGGCACACAAAGGATAATTGATTGATCATCACGATCTTCCCTTCATGAGGAAAATAAAGAGTACAAAAGATGAACCACACAATTACGATCATAGCATAGGTCCAATTGCATCCTAATAACAAGTTATAATCAAGAGCTGCATCAACTACCTCTACCTCCACTTCTACTGTCTTCCCACTTAATTAGATCGGAAAGGTAGGGAGAATACCGTGAGGGTGGAAGGAATGACCATAAAAAAAAGTCAACATGTTCGATGACTTGGAAAGAGTCGGAGAACCGAGAGTTTTCCAGTAGACCAGGGACATCACACACATAACAACACATTCATCAACAACCGCATGTTTGATGGTATACTTTGAGGACTCCACGTGGATTTGGAAAGCCACATGGTAAGGAAAGCAAGGCTTAATATCTATGATGTCAAACTTGATAAATTTTGAGCCATTGGGTTCTAGAGCTCCTAAAGTAGAGAGTAAGGCATTCCTCTATGAAGGACACGTCTGGAGTACCTCCAAAGATGACATCACACAAGGGGTTTGGCCCAGGTCCTCAACAATAGAGTAGTTATGGGTGGCTCTAGCATTTGGATTATGGGTAGAGCGCTTGAGTACTCCTTTCGGAATACTAGGCGATGGCTCTGGTTTCTCAATATGTAAAGTTGTCTCTAGAGGAGGGGGAGGATATTATAGACCAGGAATAGCTTGTTTAGAACTGTAGTAGCGAGATCTAGTGGCTATGTTAAATTTCAAATCTACCATATTGATACATAAATGATTTCCATCATGTGACTACTGGTGTTGACTTCCACCAGTCGCATTTCCAGCGTTTGAGGAGCTTGAGGCTAGGTGTTGATTATGTGGGAATGGATTCATCGGCACAATGGGTAATTGAGCTAATAGCCTCACAACTTCTGCAAGTTTGGAGCATAAATGGGTAAGGTGATCATCTGTGCAAAGCTTATAGGGAAACTTCACCTTACATTTTTCTCATTTTCCCTCTCCAACATTGCTACTCGTCTTCTCATTATTATTATTGTCCTTGGTTTTATTACCATTTTTCCCACTCTTACGGTTATTACGTCCTTTCTTATTAATCTCACCTGGTTGCTGGTTACCATTTGGGTTGGCCGACGATTTCATGGAGTGTACATCTGCCGACCGAGTGGGTTTGGAAGACACAGATGAAGCTGACCCTCCTACAGACTAGTTTAAAGACAACTCTTTCAAATGGTTTGTCACCAAGTCTGCAGAATTTACATTGGTGGCACCTACAATGCCATCGACATGAGGTCCAAGATTTTTCCTAGGGTCGTAAGTAGACCATAATGCATCATAAATAAGGTATTATAACATCCCAGATTGAGCATATATCAAGTCTAACTACTGGGCCCTAAAGATCGCCTCTTCCTCAGTGGTAACCCCAGAAGTAGAAATGTCCTTCGAGATAGGAGCATGCAAAGACTTAAGGAACCATTCTAAAAGAAAGGATAGGGGTATAGGGGTTTTAATAAACATCTTCCATCTATGTCATTCCTGGATATGGTATGAGATATGAGTGGCGATATCCTGGCGTAAAGTTGACAACAATTCTAGGCCAACATCATAATGAATGGGCAACTGGAAGTGGTTAAGAAAGACCATCACCAACTGAATAAAATTCCCATATGCCCCCCTAGGTAACTCAATATACCATTTCACAACAACTTCTATGAGGGTGTGTTGAAATAATCTCAAATTAATAGAATTGTCATTCAGGGAGTTTGATGAGCACCAAAGGTGAAAGGTAGTGACGTGATCACCATGATCCTCTCCATTCTTACCCTTGAACTTCGGGATGTCTGAAGGAAGTTTGGTGGGGACAGGGGGCCATGTAGGATCGTGACTCACAGGGTTATTTATTAACTTAGACAAATCTGGCAGATTAAGCGTGGCCATAAAAGGGAGACGGGGTTGCGACATTTGGCCCCAACCTCTTGGGAAATATTGTTCTTGTGGATTTGTAGGCCATCTAGGGTTCTGGTAAACACTATGGCCCTGTCCAGTATTATAAGGCCCTCCTCCGAGATGATTCATATAAGGTTGGTTGGGCATAATTCTAGCAAGAATTTTTTGTTGAGGGTTATAGAAATTGCCCCTAGCCAGATTGGATCCAGGTTGGAGGTTTCCCAAAGGATGAAACTGACCTCCACTGGGTTGGAATTCATAGGATAGAGGTGGATTAGTCATGCAAAAAGTATTGGTTTAACTCTGCGCCGAGAAGGTAGGGTTGTAGGACATAACTTGAGCTGAAGCTTGTCCTCCAGGTTGGTTATTCCACCCAGAATTAGGAGAATTGGACCCAAGGTTAAAAGAAAGAATGCCTCCCATATTAGGATTCATTTGAGAGATTTGAGATCTACTAAACTAAAAAGGAGTGTAGGGAGGTGTACTTCCCCCAAGCCCAACACTAGCATTAGGGCCAACAACTAGGATGGAGATCGAAAATTACGAAGTGAACTTGGGTATACCATAGGAAAAGGGACTAGAAGCCATAGGGATGGACTGAACATTGTAGCCTGGTGAGTGACCAAGAGACCCAAAAGGGTTCGATTCAAGAGATTGAGCATTTACTATAGGTCGGGCCATAGTAATGATATGTGCCACCGACACTACAACCATGGAGTTTGGAGGACTCTAAGGAGTTCCATGAACTATAGTGGGTATGGGAGTTGAAGGGATCCCAGTGTCCTGAAGACTAGGTTCAATACTCATCCTTGTATAATCACAAGTCTCAACAGTGGATGTGGGTGTACCACTCCTAATAACTCTACGCCTTTTAGAAGACAAAGATTCGAAATCCAGTGGTAACTGTAACAAGCGACAGGACCGGTGGGGAGGCTGGTCCGACTCCACAATGAATTAAGAATCTAAAGATAAAAAATATATCCTAAGGCCAACTAGTGTTCAAAGATCATGCCAAAATTCAAACGACCAATATGCATGCAAATGAGGTAAAGTGGCTGAGTGGCCTCCCTCCCTAAAGAAGGTATGTCTTGCCTAAGATGGGCTTGAGAGTCCCTGCTAAATATCAGAGGTAACATAATCAATTATAAGGGCCCTCATGGGCTTAACAACTAGTTGGTCAGATCCCCCCGAAGAGGTAATCCTCCATAAAGGTTGTGTGTTGTCTGACCCTTATCTGACCCAGGGTACCTGCAGAATAACCCCTATAAGTAACCTATGAGACACCTAAGTCAAGCAACTAATAAACCACTATATAATCAATGCACATGCGAGCAGTCGTAAGTTAGGTCCACCATATGGGAAGGGTAGCAAAGCCCTAAACCTTTAAAGTACCACCTCTCATGGAGGTAAAGGCACTAAAAAGATCCCCATTTACAAATAGATCCCCAGAAATATCTCTAATGCTAGGAAGGTATCAGGGGGATATCCCTTCAACCAACTTCGTGTGACCTCGTGATTAACTCCAGTGTGAGTGGAGCCTCTTGATCTTACCAATTATACAATGGATTTCTCCACTCCCTGACTCAGACAGATTTTGATTTAATTTCCTTGGAGAATTTTACTCACAAAATTCCTATTCCAAGGCACTAAATCCTAAGCTAGTTTGTACACCCTAGAAAATAAAATCGTTACTAATAAATTTTAAATTATAGTGTTGATTTTATGGCAGTGGTTACTCAAAAAGGTATGGTAGTGAAACTCATGGTGTTATGACTCTACAAGAAAAGTAAATATAAAAATAATGCAAAGTCCTAAATTTAACTTTTGATGAATTATATGCTTCTAAAAACCAATGCAATTTTCAAATTCAACTTTGCTATTCAGAAGTAAAAATGCAATATTTCACTATATGCACTAAGCTAATGGTAAAGATTCAAAAGACAAAAATGCCAAGCAGTGAAAAATGCCTATTTCTTTTTGTATTTTCAATATATCAAAACTAAAACTGCATGGACTGAATAACTTGATATGTAACCCTACTGTGTGTAAAAAAGAGAACTCAACCAGGATACCAAGCAAAAAAAAAAACCAACCCAATGTATAAGGACAATAAAAAATGAAAAGATGAAGAGAAATGCTTCACCCATAAATTCAACCAAAAGAGGGTTTCCTGTCATCCCACAAGCACTCAACATACACTATAGAGACCCAAGAAGGCTCAACAAGCATCAAATCCCACCCAGCAAACACCAGACCATGCAAAAAGGCAAGGCAAATTGATGTACGTGACTGTTTAGGAAAACATAGCGTATATATGCAGCTTGTAGTGAGACATCCCATGTGTATACGAGGATGTCAAGGAAAAAGGCATGCATATGCTTTAAAACAAGGCCAGGCAAGGTAAAAAGGATGAAAACTCAGACCCATAGTGAACATGAGCTGTCAAACAATGATACGACAAGAACCACAATAGAAACCAGAGCAATCTAAGGAGAAAAGCACTTCAAGCCCTAATAAAGAAGATTCATTCCCCAGTATGGTCGCCAATTCTGTTACGAGAAAAATCTCTCTATGGCTAGGGTAAGCCACAACAGATGGATATGACTGCATAAATCAATTCTATCCCAAAAACATGCTATATAAACCAATGTGCAAGCGATATAAGAAAGGGACCTACCTCGTCCATATGTTTGATGATGTCCACCATTGATCACTTTAACCCAAAGCTTTATACCTGCAACATGTTCTCAACAAATAAGCAGAGCAAGAATATAGTCATAATATAAAAGGTTAGCACATTAGATAGCATAATCCATTAATATACAAAACAAACAAGCCCATGTATAATAACTCATATATTTGCAAGATATCAGTTGGATGGGAAGAGAGTATTTCTATTAATAAATGATCATCAGAAATGAAAATATTATAGACTTCCGTGTCGGCATGGTTCGAAACTGAGAAACCAAGTTCCTTCCATTTGGGCCTCCACCACTTCAATCCTCCACCAAAGGAAATCTTATAGAAGGGAGACAATGAGGTTCTCCATCAATAAGGGAAGATCTTGGGGGCTGAACACTGTGTTCAGAATTAAAGGACAAAAGGATGCAGACTCAATATGAAGTAATATTTTCTCTAGAGTAACTTTGCTCTCAAAGTTGAATTCTTTCTCCTTTTCCATAGCTTGGAATTGGCCCACTTATAGACTTCAAAATGGAACTGAAGGTCTGAGTCGAAATGTTTCCAGTATATGGAAGGCCAAGGATCAGAAATCTCCTGTCGTGACATGGAAACCCGACATTTAATTTTTATTTTTTGTCACAAATCCTGATATACGTGGGCTGTAGTGGAGTAGCCTACATATACACTTGTTGTATAGTGTGCAAGATGCATAGAAGTGGACACATTTGTATTTTTGTCTCTGGATTTGATCAACAAGGAAGATAAGTCTGCATAGGGAAATGGAATAAGGCCCTCTTTGCAATATTGCATAGGGTGAGGCAAATATTTCTCAAACAAGATATTTGACCATTCACTTTGGGTAGTCAATTATTAATATAATGGGATAGTGTGACACGTCGAGGGTTCACCTTCAAACATTTACAATTTGAACAAACACATACTACTAGGGTGTCATAAAAGAGATTTGGTTCATGGTGAAGTACCATTGGCTCATAATGGATGATAGAAGATGACATGTTAGAATTTGTTAGGTAACATAGCTCTGCACTTTTTTTGACCATGTGCTTGTAGTATCTTGCTCCTAGATCAATGGAATATTTTGGGCATCCAAACTCAAACTCAAATTAGGATCCTACAAAATTTGTTGCATAATTACCTAATTACACATGCAAAGGTAGAATAAATTCAATCAATTAATCAAAATATAAATTTGTTGGAGTTACTTCAACACACACCTATGATTTATTTTTCCTAAGGATTTTCCTTGTTTATTAGTCATAATTAGTCATTATCCAGTCTCCTATATTTTAGGAGAGAATATTCCACCTGGAGAATATTCACTTTCAGTTGACACTTTAGTTTGACTAATTGAGTTGAGTTTAGATGTTGCATTGAGATCATCACCATGCAACATTGGGATCATCACCATGCTAATTCAAACTTTCCTTGGGATCATCATCAAACTGGCGCATTAGCCTTGATTCCCTGAGTTAACTCTTGACTAATCTCTGTTCAGTCAATTAACTGAAGACTAGTTGACTAGTTAACTCAACTAGGTGGCAGTTCACTCCCGTAACTGTTTGAGAGACTAGACTAGGTGGCATTTCACTCTCGTAACTACTGGTGTGTGTCCATATCACTCTAGACCACCACTATGGCTCATAAATTACTCATGTATCCTATATCTATTGTAAATTATTCACTCTTTTGAGTGTGGAATACAATTAATTAGAATTCTTTCCATTCTTTCTCTCCTTCTTCTTCTTTATCCAATTCTCTTTGCAAATGTGTGTATTATTGTTTATCTAGATCTATTCTGTGCAGGTTCAACACATTTACAAAATTAAATATGGACTTAGAACTTGATAAACTTGGAATGATATGGAATCTAAAAAAATGGTAATTTGAGATTATTACCTTTTTTCCTTGCATGTGAGCCAAAACCATAATAAATACATCTCTAAATTCTTAAAATAATTTTTGGGAAGCATGTAACATTATAACTTCAAACAAACTTTTGAAAGCCTTTTTAAGTAGATGGTGTGAGTTTAAGCATCATTTATATACTTTCAAATGATAAATTTTCCAATCACATGGTAATTTAAGTATAATTTGTATTACTTCAAATAATTAATTTCATTCTCGTGGTATGCATATTTCAAATGATAACATACATATCTTACTTGATTAAAAAATTATATCATCTAAGTTTAATTTATGACTGCATTGAAATAATTCTATTGGAATAAATATTAAGAGGGACAATACTATGACAAAGGGAACACCATTTCATCCTATGAGTGCATAGATAATAATCTTGTATCCAATGGAGTAATTTAATTTACGTAAATTCACATTTAATGCACCAATGCAAATGTACATCCTAAACACACAGGTGCAGTAAATAATGATACACATTGACAATAAACCTCTGCAATAATCTCTGCAAAATTCTCATTGTGGAGGTTTACTCTTTGATTTTCATTGTGAACTATTTATTCGATGTGCTTAAGCCAACATAGTGCAAAGGCACACTTAATTTTGTATGGCACATTGTTAGTAGAATTAAAAAAAATAGTGCATACGTCTATCATCAATGTGCCAAAATATCAAGTAAAAAAGAGAGATAACTTAATTTTGTAAAAGTGAGTTTATAAAAGAAAACTCTAATACCTATTCCATTCTTTTGCGAAAATTTAGAGGGGATACTTGTGAAAGAGAAATTTACTAGGGACAACTTTGGAGTGGACATATTTTTCTAAAGATAAAAAATTGGAAGGGATCATTGTAGGTCACATATAAATGTTAGAATGTGTTTTAATGTTGTCTAGGGTTTTGATGTAATTTTGTACTTAGTCTCATAATGATGATCAGTATATCATCATTTGTGAAGAACTTATACATGTAACATGTCCTCACTATACTTTTGTAATATAGCACATCTGCACATGGAGATAATTTTGGGAGTTATTTGATGGTAACCTGTCTCTTAGGTAATAATGGCCTACTCTCAAAGATCATTTTTATCCACTTCTTATCCCTTATCGATTAATGTCCTTATCATCAACCTTCATGGATTGGTTGATATCCACCCTTAATTATGTCTAATGATCAATGGTATGAGTTTCTCCTAGTTACTATAAATTGAGGCAATTGGTATTGAATCAAGGTAGAGTGGAGAGTGGCTTATGGTATTGATGATTATCCTTGACCCTTTGGGTCCTTAGGCTAGATCATCCATATACTTGAGAGTGTTCTCTAGTTGATTTAATTGGGAGAGTTTGTTGATGAATAAGAAGGCCTTGCTTCCTTGGATGTTCCCCCACGTTGGGGTTCTACCACATAAATTTATTGTGTCATCTCTTTTGTTTATTATATGTGTTTTATTGGTTTAATGATTTATGTAGGAGTTTATATGGGATATATCTATGGTTATATTTTTATGCATATTTTCTTGGTTTTTCATGGTATCAAATATTGTTTCCTAGATTTAATTCCTTGGATAAAATTTATTGTATTAAGGTTTTTGGCATTACATCTAAGAAAATCTATTGTATTCTTTAGATATGCAATTCTAGCACTTCACATCTAATTTTTAAGCTCAACTTTTCATAGATTTGCAAATTGGATCTAGACCACATGCTTGATTTCTTCAATTTCTAAAAATTGATCATCATATCTGGCATTTCCATTATGTCCAGAACATGAAAATTAATCAATATTGACTATTTTCTCATCAAAATTGGCCTATGTTTGCTTCAGATCTAATTAAAATCCTATCTAATTAAAAATTTTCAAAGAAGGAGAAAAATACATGTTTTTATTTAGGGCTTCACCTTACAATGCTCCCTTCCATTAGGTTGTATGGATGTATGTATTCATACAAAATCCATATGAATTCTCATTTCATTCTCTCTCACATAGTTGTACAAGTATTTTATGTAGAAATGTTTTGTGCCCTCATTCAATTCACCAGATCAAGTAGCATCCTCATCATCCTTCCACTCTTATCCAAGAAATAATTCAACATTTTGTAGAGTTCCAACACTATCCACTCTCACACAGATGTATATGAGCTATATGGGATTCCTCCAACACTTCACCAGGCCATAAAACTTCACCAATTCAATATTTTGTATCCCTTGCATTGCAATCCAACAATTCATCATTACAGAGTTCCAACACTTATTTATGTCACATATCTATACAACGTACATATGTATATTCACTCTCTACCTTAATTCAAGTATCCATATGAGTATCTTCATTGGCAGAGTTGTATTAGTGTCTTTTGCAGAATTTGTGAGTATGATTTATTGCTAGTATGAGGAGAATAAAATGTGTTGTTTCCATTTGTGTTGGTAATTTATTGGCATTAGGTTTGTAGAGAATTTGTTGTATTTGGAGCTATGTTCACATAGATCTACTCTCACAAGATTTGAGGTAGCATGGATTTCATCTTATAAATCCTCTATAGTCAACTTAGAAACCATACTCAGATTTGTTTTGTGTGCATATTGAAGCCTATTTCCTTTATTGGAGGCTTGCACTTCAACACTCAAATCGATGTTATGAAAACTTTCAACATCAAAATTGGTGAATTACAATTTTTATGGATTATGGCTCTAATTTTGTTCATGAGTGATACACTTGTGAGGCCTTTGATTAGTAATATCCTTTATACACTCAGATCCATAGTGTGCCCTAGATCACAGTGTTTTGTTGAATTATTACAGGGTGGTATGCTCTCAGTGGCTTGGTTCTAGTTGCTATAGTGAAGAGACAGAGTACTTCTCAAGCAGTTGCAAACCAAAATTTTGGATACACTTACTGTGTGTATGATTTAGATACAAAAAATGGCTATAGAGTGGGAGCATTTCTATTTCACCTTTTAAGTTAGCCACTAATAAAGGGTGTCACATGATGTGTATGTTGTCATAGATATTTGAGGTCAAGAGTACATTACACATGCACTATTGTTTTTTTTACTGTGACCTAGTCACAATTCATGATTGTAAGGGATTTCTTTGTTGGTGAAATAATAAGAAATGCCTACTTTACATGCTACCATTTTTTTTTCTAAGAGGATGGACACCATATAGTAGACAATTTCCGCATCATCACTAGATATCTCATATCACTTGACAAATAAGTTGTAGGACCTGATTTTATGCTTAGACATCAAATAAATTGACCAATTAGGAGTATTGGCTCCTATCAATCCTCAGATCTTGAGAAGTATTATAGGTGGCATCAACTAGAGAAACATATGATTAAAAGTTTTTTAGAACAATTTCATAAGGACCATGATATCAAAATGATCCTCACTAGTTGGTAGGTCGAGGACAAGAGGTTTTTTGGTAACATATATGGAATATATGCAATAGTTAATTTAAGATACCCCTATATCTATACAATGACATTCATATGTAGACACTATGGAGAGAAAGACTACATACATTTCAAGGATTCCTAGGTATGATTGGCATATACTATTATTACTATTGGATGTGTATTCAATTAGGTTACCATATTATCTCATTCACTCAACTGAGCCATAGAAAAAGAACAAAAATATAAATCCAAATCTAGGGTTTGACCCACATTTTATATGGATTCATATTTGATGGATGTTATCTGAGCTACTAATGTTTTCCTAGGATTAATTGGAGATGGCATATCTCAGAAGCCCCTATGTATGTTTATTGTCAAATCATGTAGGAAAATAAGTACAAGAAAAATGATGCTTGATTATTTGAAAAAGAATTTACAATGGGGTGGAAAGAACATACCAGACCCATTAGAAGAAGTAGTTGATCTTGAACTAATTACCTATAATAAAAGGAGACAAGCCATCATAAAGGAAACACACAAAAAAGAAAAACTATTGATTTAGATAACACCATTTTGTGTACTATTGAGGAACATGTTATTGACACCAAATGGTATGTTCTTCCTGAGATTACACTTAAGGATCAAAGAGTAATGTCAAGGCATCAAGAATATAAAGGGATGTTTTAAAAGGTGTTTTTTCTTCTGTTGGTTATATAAGAATTAATTCTCAAATGAAATTAATGACAGAACATAACAGAGGCCGTCTTTTGTCATCTAAGTCGATTTATAAAATCAAATGATATGGGAGAAATTCACAAAATTGTTAAACAAAATGATGCATTAATACACGATGAATCTTATATTGCTCACAGTAGAAGGAAATAAAGAATGTACCCTTGAAAGGATATAAGATACAATGAGCCAAGTAGCTTGCAGGCCTTGTATTTACTTATAGTGAATACAGAGGAAAAACTTCTTGCTTATCAAATAACTGATAAAATTTGATTATAGTAGATGTAGTACTAAGTTTCAATCACAAACTCATCAAGGAATGACATAAAGAAAGATAGAATTATGAAAAATAGGAGAGACACATAACTCAAACTGCACAAAGGTTGGAATCTCAGTTTGTGCTTGTATTAATTCTCATGAAAGGAGATTTTATCTATTACATTTGGCAAGAAGTAGCCTGTGTTAAGTCTTTGAAATATGTATTTATACAAAAAATGTTCTCAACCCCAAGCAGTTGGAATTCTTCTTATTTATAAAATAGTAAATATTACAATATGTGAAATTTGAAACGCTTCCCTTGCATCTCCCCTGTCTCTTTGCCACGCTGGCATAGATGTTTCTCCTTATTGTTCTCCAGCTCAGAAACAACTGGTCTCTAATCATGATATGAGTACATGATATGCCCATGTCATCTCATTTGTTCCCAGATGTGCTAGATTTCCAATACTCGACACATTGCACACATTTGCCTACGAATTGTGCCACCAATCTAGAAGGCTCAGTTGTGTCATTTGCCTCAAACGTATACAAATTATTTTCTAAGTGAGGAAGCCTATATTCCATTCTCCTATATTTTGAATATGTAGACTGTAGTTGCAAACTAGGACCAACTATCCATTTATCAATCTGGGTAATATCAATCTGTTTCAACTGCAAGACTTCAGCCCGAGCCTCTTCCATGTTTGTCCTGAAATTAAGTTTATTTTTTGCTATGTCAACTTGCCCTAAGACCTCAGAGATATTATCTTTTTCGAGGCCTACTGACTCTTTGTCGAGTGAATGAAATGATTCTTCACAATCTTTCTTCACTTCCTTGGTTAATCTGTTACTTTCAACTATGTTAGCCTCCCAGGTCTTCAGTATTATATCATCTCTAGTTTTCTCCGAAAGAGACAATCTAGAGACCATGGCTACTTCTTCTTTTGCTGATGACACAACTGCCTCCTGGAAAGTAGCTCGAGAAACGATGGCCTCTCTCTCATTTAATCAAATTTTATTTAAGTATTGGTCTACCACCAAAAAATGGTTTTGGAGAACTTCAACCTTATTAAAAAGGCTTTGTTGTGATGATTCTAGTTTTTCGCGCAACTCTAGTGCCTGAGCTTGGAAAACTTCCATATCTATAGTCATGTTTTTAGTTAGGTTTATTTTGGCCTGTAGTCATTTTACCAACTCTCCCTACCGAATGACCCATTCTCTACTTTCTTGTGCATTCTTATGAATTTCATCGAGACTGAATTTGAGCTGCTGAATTTCTTGTCTGTCACAGGCTCTAATCTGCTCAAAACTCTTATTCATCTCATTTCTGACATTCTGTTTCATAGTATTGACTTGATTTTTCAATTGGCTCACCAACAAATCCTTCTCTTCAATTGTTCTTTTAGGTTCCCAACTGAATATTGGTTTGTTGTTTCAAAATCTCCCAATGAGCCTCCCACCTCTGTATCGAAGTCTTCCTCTTCTAAGGCATGTCCATCAAATAGCACCCTGTGTCTCTTGGTAATTGCACCCTCCTTTTGGTGTGTTTCTCTTTTTACCATAACCCTCCTTTTCTTGTTGAAGAAGAATTCATAAGGGGGCATCTCTTCGATTGAAATAGGTGTAAGATCTTCTATGAATACTACTTTGGCACTCAGGTTCCCTCTACTGAAATGTAAGGGTGTGATAGATTGGACAAGGCTTCCTATCTTGGTGGATGGTTGTTTCCTGGCTGTGTTGATAGCTGATTTGCCTGGTGTGGACATTGTCTTTTCTTCTCCCTTTTTTATCAAGGCCTTAGTTTGAGCTTTAGCTTGATCACTTGGTGAATTTGTCAATGTGGTGTCTCCTTTCCGAGTCAAAACCTCAGTCTTCTCCAAATTTTATTGGGCATCCTATGCACTGGAGCTCCTTGTTTCTAAACTTTGGACCTCAATTTTCTGTGTAGCTGGAGGTGTTGGGCTTTTGCCCTGCAAGACTTTAGGAAGGCCATTTCTTCAGTGCCTTTGGAAATTATAGAATTCAACCAACTTATCTGGAGCCAGAGTTTGGACTCGGCTCAAAAATTCCTGATAGGATCTTGCTCCTTGGAATATATCATCCTGGGGAGAATCTTCATGCTCATATCTTTTCAAATTGTAAAGGGCCATGTGATTTCCCACGATCTTCTAAGGATCATGTTTCTTGAATTCTATATTGACAAGTTTGATTTCCTCCAGGGATACAGCCTCTACTTTCGAATGGATGAAATCTAACAGCGAAAACATGCCAATTTGCAAGGGAAAAGTGGGCCATAACTTTTTCTACACTGCCTTCATTTCCTTGCTGATTCCCCCAAGCACATTCTGATCCGCTACTTCACAACACACAAATTGTTCTGGTAGAAATATGTATTGGTTTGGCACTGTTTGGATTCCAGATCCAAGCCATCAAAGGAAAAGGTGTCATAAAACAAACAACATCCATAAGGTATGCTGACATGTAAAACAAGGCAAGTCATCCTTCGAATTTCAACGTCTGATATTCAGTGATTTCCTTGGCCAAACTGTCTGATAATATCTTAGCCCAATTGAATGAAAAACCCTCTGCAACTTTGTGCATGATCGATACCCATGATAATAGGAAGTGGGCAGAGTTTTCCCTCCTGAAATGTCTATAGAGCATCATGGCCACATACATCATATGAGAGTCTAATGATGCAATGGCGTATATGCCATGGGTGTCTGCTCTGAATTTCTTAGGGCATGCCCACCGATGTTTTATCAAGTCAGGGTAATTATTTACACCTTCTAGGCACTCTTATTTATCGAACTCCTTTAATAAAGCGATATTATAACTGTGTTTGAATGTTGGGGACAATTTGTACATCACCTGTATATGTTATGGGTGGAAAGATCCAACAACAACTTTCTATGAACTGTAGATGGTTCTGGTCACGATGTCAATGTTCTCTAGGGACCAACCTATCATGTTTTTATATGGCATGAGCCTTGGCTACGTGGCTATCTTATTATGCAACTTTGATTGGGCTACATATTTGAGATTTGTCTCCTGAGTTTCGGTCCCCTCATAATCTGATTCTTCTGGACAATTGTTCATCTTGTATTGTATGATATCACCAACCTACGTCCAAGTTTTTATAGTCTCCAAAGCTCTCAATGATGTGTCCGAGAGGACATTTGTGTTTTGTCTCGAGCTCTCACCAATCCCTTTAGCCATTTTTCGCGGAGCCATGATAGTAGTAAAATCAGTACTGTGTTACCTGTCACATAAAATGCACAAAACTTATTATCTCGCTAACCTTGCTCTGTGAAAAACGCGAATGGAATTTAGAATAAAATATCTTCTTCACCTTAAGTGCATCAATTTGCATATACATTCACTGACAATGTGTTTACTTCCCTTCATGAAAATATTTGGGCGATGATCCGGGATATTATTTGAAATCATTTTCCCTAGATCGACTATTAATGCCATTAATGGTTGGTGGTTCATGATCGGGAAAAGCATAGATGAAATTTGAATTTACCCGAACTACGTTTCAATGAAAACTTAACGTGAGATAATCATGTTTAACATGTTAATTAATCATGTTTATCTTTAACTCTTTTTAGGCCTTCCGACCTTGGGGTATCTGATACTAGCTTGATATATGATTCTCAATGTTTGAAACTACGAAGTGATTAATTACTCATTAATTGTCTTTAGTCTTTAATTAACTCTGTTTAACGCTTAAGAAATTTCGAGAGTTCAGGTTTCGTGAATTTAGAATGCGATGGATGGTGAATAACTGAACTCTGAGTGTGAGAAGCTATTAATTAACCTTAATTGATATTAGTTTAATTAACCAAGGTTTAATATTTTGGGACTTCACGTTTCATAGATTTACAAGTTAGATCTTTTGTCATTTTCCTGAAGGTCTGCTTCCTACAGTGACGTGTTAAATCTTAGGGAGGTATACATGTATATGGTGAATAGGATTGAACTCTTTTTGCGTATCGGGACTTCGAAGGTGAGGCATGTTAAAACGCCTGAAGTATGAAGCTCCAAAACTCGAAACTCCAAAGTATTCTTTAGTGATTTGACTCTTTAAAGAGTAGGAGGCTCCATAAATTCTAAGAGATTAGGATTGGTTGATTGGATGGAAGACTTCATCAATGGTAAGAATCAAGCGCACATTGTTTTTATTTAAACAAGAATGAAATATATTTAAAGTCTAAAGTTTAGAAATATATATGTGTTCCAACACGGTACAGGTTAACATATCTACTGTCTACTGGATTGGCTATTTCTCACACAAAACTTGACAAATCTCGGATAGAGGTAGAATACATTCAAAACCTTGAGAATAGGATGTCCCTGCTACATAATCAAGTAAAATATTGCAAAACAACACAAGAACTAGAGGCAAATTTTGTAGAAGAGGATACATAAATATTCACGCTAAAAAAGGTTTTTTATCAAAGGATTTCAAACTCCAAGAACTAAGTATGCAATTTTCCATTCTATATAAAGAGAATTTAATTTGGAAGGAACAACAAGGTAAAGTTGAAGACCAATTGAATTGAATCATTAAACATATACAAAAAAGAGAGAGTAGTGAGGATCATAACATAGGAATGCTAAATAATTTTGAGTTATGATGCAGGAGAATCATATAAAGCCCAAGTGCATACCTAAAACCAAGGGGACAGTTGGATGCATATATGATATTAAATATGTTTTTGTGAAAACGTTGTGAATTTCAAAATCTGAAACATCAATGTAATGGATGGGAGGAAAGTGCGGTTGCATTTATGCCTCGAAGATCCAAACTAATTTTGGAGCTTATGTTCCTATCTGCTGGATGTAATTGATCCGGATTATTTTCGGCACGAAATGAGAGCGGAGATATAATAAAGAAATGCACAGAGATATCGTATATATCCAGTAATATAACAGAAATATATCAAAGATGCAACCATAAACACAGAGATACAGTAATACACGATTTCTATTAATGAAATAAATGTACAGAGACTATAAAAATACAGAGTGAAAGACTC
>JZKD02S1786462.1:88204-102206 GCA_000966675.3 Picea glauca
AAAATGGCCCCGGAAGTTAAAACCTGCTAAAAATAGTAAATTGCCAAAATGGCCAGAAAACTGTTTTGAGCCATTTGGAAAAGATGGGTGGCCCCCGATATCCACCTGGATTAGTAATAGGCATTTATGTTCATTAAACATTTCATTTGGATCATGAAAGTCATGAACGGGCTCACACTAGGCCTTGGTTGTGGTCATATTGCAAAGGGGGAGCTAAGGGAGAAATGTTTATCCCTTATGCCCATTCGGAGCTTTGCATCTTGGCTGTTGCAGAGAGTGGTGGCATTCGGTTGAAAGCACCGAACTCACGAAACCCAAAAATTCTTCGCGGTCTTAATCAGGGGTTTTCCTTAACTCTTGTCATGGTTTAGAGAAGATCCTGCACGGATCTCAGCCCGAGGGTCGGGGGTTTGTACCAGTTGTGGTATCAGAGCCCATAAAAAATTCTTTTCTTTCTATAGCATAGAGAAAAGAGGAATTTTACAGCCATGCCACCGAGAAGAAGAGAGAGGAAAATACCTGATCCAGTAGTGGAAAGAGAGATGCTTGAATTACGTGCCAGTCTTGATGCTATGGAGANCCATTTTTCGCGGAGCCATGATAGTAGTAAAATCAGTACTGTGTTACCTGTCACATAAAATGCACAAAACTTATTATCTCGCTAACCTTGCTCTGTGAAAAACGCGAATGGAATTTAGAATAAAATATCTTCTTCACCTTAAGTGCATCAATTTGCATATACATTCACTGACAATGTGTTTACTTCCCTTCATGAAAATATTTGGGCGATGATCCGGGATATTATTTGAAATCATTTTCCCTAGATCGACTATTAATGCCATTAATGGTTGGTGGTTCATGATCGGGAAAAGCATAGATGAAATTTGAATTTACCCGAACTACGTTTCAATGAAAACTTAACGTGAGATAATCATGTTTAACATGTTAATTAATCATGTTTATCTTTAACTCTTTTTAGGCCTTCCGACCTTGGGGTATCTGATACTAGCTTGATATATGATTCTCAATGTTTGAAACTACGAAGTGATTAATTACTCATTAATTGTCTTTAGTCTTTAATTAACTCTGTTTAACGCTTAAGAAATTTCGAGAGTTCAGGTTTCGTGAATTTAGAATGCGATGGATGGTGAATAACTGAACTCTGAGTGTGAGAAGCTATTAATTAACCTTAATTGATATTAGTTTAATTAACCAAGGTTTAATATTTTGGGACTTCACGTTTCATAGATTTACAAGTTAGATCTTTTGTCATTTTCCTGAAGGTCTGCTTCCTACAGTGACGTGTTAAATCTTAGGGAGGTATACATGTATATGGTGAATAGGATTGAACTCTTTTTGCGTATCGGGACTTCGAAGGTGAGGCATGTTAAAACGCCTGAAGTATGAAGCTCCAAAACTCGAAACTCCAAAGTATTCTTTAGTGATTTGACTCTTTAAAGAGTAGGAGGCTCCATAAATTCTAAGAGATTAGGATTGGTTGATTGGATGGAAGACTTCATCAATGGTAAGAATCAAGCGCACATTGTTTTTATTTAAACAAGAATGAAATATATTTAAAGTCTAAAGTTTAGAAATATATATGTGTTCCAACACGGTACAGGTTAACATATCTACTGTCTACTGGATTGGCTATTTCTCACACAAAACTTGACAAATCTCGGATAGAGGTAGAATACATTCAAAACCTTGAGAATAGGATGTCCCTGCTACATAATCAAGTAAAATATTGCAAAACAACACAAGAACTAGAGGCAAATTTTGTAGAAGAGGATACATAAATATTCACGCTAAAAAAGGTTTTTTATCAAAGGATTTCAAACTCCAAGAACTAAGTATGCAATTTTCCATTCTATATAAAGAGAATTTAATTTGGAAGGAACAACAAGGTAAAGTTGAAGACCAATTGAATTGAATCATTAAACATATACAAAAAAGAGAGAGTAGTGAGGATCATAACATAGGGATGCTAAATAATTTTGAGTTATGATGCAGGAGAATCATATAAAGCCCAAGTGCATACCTAAAACCAAGGGGATAGTTGGATGCATATATGATATTAAATATGTTTTTGTGAAAACGTTGTGAATTTCAAAATCTGAAACATCAATGTAATGGATGGGAGGAAAGTGTGGTTGCATTTATGCCTCGAAGATCCAAACTAATTTTGGAACTTATGTTCCTATCTGCTGGATGTAATAGGCATTTATGTTCATTAAACATTTCATTTGGATCATGAAAGTCATGAACGGGCTCACACTAGGCCTTGGTTGTGGTCATATTGCAAAGGGGGAGCTAAGGGAGAAGTGTTTATCCCTTATGCCCATTCGGAGCTTCGCATCTCGGCTGTTGCAAAGAGTGGTGGCATTGGGTTGAAAGCACCGAACTCACGAAACCCAAAAATTCTTCGCGGTCTTAATCAGGGGTTTTCCTTAACTCTTGTCATGGTTTAGAGAAGATCCTGCACGGATCTTAGCCCGAGGGTCGGGGGTTTGTACCAGTTGTGGTATCAGAGCCCATAACAAATTCTTTGCTTTCTATAGCAGAGAGAAAAGAGGAATTTTACAGCCATGCCACCGAGAAGAAGAGAGAGGAAAATACCTGATCCAGTAGTGGAAAGAGAGATGCTTGAATTACGTGCCAGTCTTGATGCTATGGAGACAGAACATAGGAGAACAGTTGATGCTGGAGATATCGGCGAAGCTGAAAGTAAAAATGAAGCTGAAAACAAAGGAGAAGAGATTACAGTTGAAGATGTTGCAAAAGAATGCTTATTCAGAGCTGTTGCAAGAATAGGTCCTAGGGAAAAAATGGGCATTCCAATGTACGAAGGCAACTTATATGTTGAAGAGATTCTAGATTGGATTAGGGCTCTAGACAAATACTTCAACTATGAGGATGTCGAAGAAGACAAAAAAGTTAAACATGTTGTTACTAGACTTAAAGGGCATGCAACACTGTGGTGGGATGAACTGCAAGTTGATAGGCGTTGCAAGGGAAATCATAAAATCAAGAGCTGGGATAGAATGGTTGCAAAAATGAAAGCCAAATTCATACCCTGGGATTATCAAATCAATCTGTTTCAGAGGATGCAGAATTTGAGGCAGAAGCTGATGATGGTGAAAGAATACACCGAAGAGTTATATAGGATAAACATCAGAGCAAGTCATCGGGAAATTGATGATGAGAAAGTTTCCAGGTATATGAATGGTCTACAATATGATATTCAATATGAGATGAGCATGATGACCATCCGAACTGTAGAAGACGCTTATCAGTTGGCTCTAAAATCTAAAGAGAAGATGAGCCGAAAGCAAGGTCAAAGAGGTCAAGGCAGAAGTCAAAGCAGAGGCAGGACAATTACCCAAGACAGAACTCAGAAGCCTAAAGAAGAGGGGAAGAAACCACAAACTCAGTCTGAGAGAGGAGGAATCTCAAAGGGGAGGCAATATGCTGATAGAAATACTTTTCCTTAAGCTAGAGGAAGAGGAAGAGGCAGAGGAGGCGAAGTGAAATGCTTTATCTGTGGAAAAATCAGACATAAATCCTATGAGTGTCCAGATAGGAAGAAAGGTGGTGAAACTCATATTGTTGAAGCTGAAGGATGGGATTTTGAGGCATAAGACACCGAGGGCGGAAGATCTTTGATGATGAAGAAAGTTCTCTTGAAGCCAGAGAAGGAGCCAGAGAACCCAGCCCAAATAAATAGTTTGTTTCAGACTGCTTGCAAGACCAAAGAAAGGGTATGCAAGGTCATAGTGGAAATCGATAGTACAAACAATCTTGTATCTACAGAAATGGTAGAAAAGTTGGAGCTAGAGACTGTTGCACATCCAAGCCCGTATAAAGTCTCGTGGCTACAAAAAGGACATTAGGTAAATGTCACTAAACATTGTTTAGTTGAATTTAAAATAGGGGGATATAAAGATGAGATTTTGTGTGATGTCATTCCCATGGATGTTTTTTATATATTGCTGGGTAGACCATGGCAATATGACGGAAATGTGGTGCATGATGGGAAAAAGAACACATACACTCTGGAAAAAAATGGTAGGACGCACATGTTGCTTCCTATTAAGGATAAAGAAGTGGTACTAGAGGTGAACAACATTGTACGTCTCATGAGTGGGAAGGAACTTCTTAAGAAGGTTAAGAAGAAGGAAGACACACAATTTATTGTGGTTAGGAAACCCAAAATTGTTTTGACCAGTACGAAAATAGATGACTTTCTGGAAGAAATCCAGGAGTTGTTGGAAGAATTTTCTGATATAATAATGGACAAACTACCCTTCTCATTGCCACCTATCAAGAGTATAAGTCATCACATTGATATTATACTTGGATCCAGTTTGTCAAACAAAGTAGAGTATCAATTAACGCTGCAGGAAAATGAAGAAGTCAAGAGACAGGTCCAGGATTTGATGGACAAAGGATTGATTCGAGAGATCTTGAGTCCATGCGTTGTTCTGACAATGCTCAGCCCAAATAAAGATGGTGGCTGGAGAATGTGTACTGACTCAAGGGAAATCAATAAGATTACCATCAGATACAGGTTTCCTTTTCCAAGGATGGACGACTTGATGGGTTGCTTGAGTGGAGAAAAATATTTTTCAAAGGTTGATTTGAAAAGTGGATACCATCAAATTAGAATGAGGGAAGGTGATGAATGGAAGACAACATTCAAAACCAATGAGGGGTTATACGAATGGCTTGTCATGCCAATTGTATTGACGAATGCACCGAGCACCTTCATGAGGTTAATGAACGAGGTTCTGAAGGACTTCATTGGAAGATATGTGATTGTATATCTTGATGATATATTAATCTTCAGCAAAACTGAAGCAGAACATTTGAAGCATTTAGCTGTCGTGATGAGGATATTGCAGCAAGATAAATTGCTGATCAATATGAAGAAATCGTCATTTATGAGGACATAACTCATTTATTTGGGTTTTGTTATCTCTGCAAATGAATTGAAAATGGATCTGGAGAAGGTAAAAGGCGATTAAGGATTGGCCATCACTGAAGAGCATATTTGAAGTTCAAAGCTTCCATGGGTTGGCTAGCTTCTACATGAAATTCATTTGAAACTTCAGTGAAATTAGCGCACTGATGATGGATATGGTGAAGAAGCAGCATAAATCTTTTCACTGGATAGATGAAGCAGAGAAGAGTTTCAACCTGCTGAAAAGGAAGATCACCGAGCAACCGATTCTGGTTTTGCCAGATTTCAAAAAGACATTCCAGGTCAGGTCTGATGCGAGTGGATTTTCCATTGGAGCGGTCTTGAGTCAAGACAACAGGCCATTCACGTATTTCAGTGAAAAGCTAAATGAAGTAAAGATCAAGTACTCCACGTATGACAAAGAATTCTACGCAGTCATACAAGCATTGAAGAAATGGAGGAAATATTTGGTTCCCAAAGAGTTCATTTTTTACAAAAATAATCGTGCTTTGCAATTCGTTACTCGATAGGAGAAGATGAACCAAAAACATGCTAAATGGGTTGAGTTCATGCAGAATTTTACTTTTTCAATTAAGCATATTTATGGAACTGCTAACAAAGTTGCTGACGCTTTGAGCATGAAATGTTTGCTTATGCAGGAATTCAGAGTCAAGACTTTGGGTTTTGATAACCTCAAAGAATTGTACTGGGATGATCCAAATTTCAAAGAGGCATATGGAGCATATGAGAATCCAATTCTCAGGGAAAAAAGCCAATGGACCGAATACATGATCTAGGATGGATTATTGTTCAAAGGTAATCAATTATGTATTCTAAAATGCTCCATGAGGGAGAATCTGTTAAAGGAGAAGCACAACGGAGGATTGTCCTGACACTTCGGTCATGACAAAACATTCTCAAATATGAATGGCTCATATTACTGGTTGGGGATGAGAACAAATGTGAAGAAATTTGTGGATAGATGCATAATTTTCTAGCACACGAAGGGAAAGAGGTAGAACGCAGGGTTATACCAGCCCTTACCCATACCTGAAAGGCCGTGGGATGTAGTGAGAATGGATTTCATATTAGGACTTCCAAGGACACAAAGGGGATATGATTCAATATTTTAGTGGTGGACAGATTTTCAAAGATGGAACATTTCATACCATGCCAGAAAACCGGCGACGCAACTCACATTGTGAACCTGTTTTCAAGGAAGTCGTCAGACTTAACAACTTGCCAAAGAGTATTGTTTCTGATCGAGATACCAAGTTCGTGGGACATTTTTGGAGGACCTTATGGAAGAAGCTGGGAAAAAACTTATATTTTAGCTCAACGTATCATCCTAAGACAGATGGACAGACAAATGTCGTGAACATGAGCTTAGGAGATTTGTTAAGAAGCTTAGTGACTGAACACCACAGTCAATGGGATCACATTCTGCCACAGGCAGAATTCTCTTACAATGATTCACTCAATAGAAGAATATGGCAGAGTCCATTCCAGATTATATATGGAATGAAACCAATGGGACTTTCTGAGTTGAAAGATTCAGAACAAGCCGAATTCATGAGTGCTAGTGCAGAGGACTTTGTAGAAGGAATGAAAGAGCTTCACAACAAAATTAGGGAGCGGTTGTAGAGTTCAAGTCAAGAGTACAAGTGTAGAGTAGATCAACACAGGAGAGAACTTCAATTTGAAGTTGGTGATTTGATTCTTGTACATTTGAGAAAGGAAATATTCCCAAAGGGAACATATAACAAGCTTAAGATGAAAAATATTGGACTGTGCAAGGTCATAAGGAAATTTGGGGCAAACGCATATGAGATTTAATTACCCGATGGGGTCGGAATCTCACCGATATTCAATGTCGCAGATTTTTACCCTTACAGAGCTGAAGAAACAGGAACAAAATATGAACAAGAAAAGGGTCAATGGAAAAAACAAATGCCCGTAGCTGAAAAGCCACAGATGGAAAGCACAATTGACAAGAAAGTTAGCAGAAAGACCAGGAGAAAAGAGTATTTTGAATACTTGATCAAGTGGAAAGGACATCCAATTGAAGATGCCATCTGGGAGAATGAAGCAAAAATTCAAAGGCATGGACAGACCATGCAAGAGCTCATGAACAGGAGTTCATGAAAATTTTCAAGTGAGGGAGTAAGGGATAAGCAATTCTCCCTTAGCCCCCCCTTTGAAATATGACCACAACCAAGGCCTTGTGTGAGCCCGTTCGTTTCTTTCGCGATCCAAATGAAAATTTTCCCAACCTTTGAACCCCTAAAGAAAGATACCACACGGGGTTCGGTCCAACAGTTCTCCCATGGTCAAGATCCAATGGATTGGATCTTTTTTCCCTACACTCCATGACTCGGGACTTGGAGTGGCCAAGAATTTGGCCTGTCCTCCAAAATCACGAACCCCAAATTCATGAAATGATCCAATAGCACAGAGTAAGACACGATCCACGACTCATGTTGACCCTTGACTCCTGGGTGATGGGTTTCTCTGGCCTCTAACCACCTTGCAACTCCTGCAAATCCTATGGTCCTCACGATCTCGCAAGTTCTCCATGGAGAATTCAGACTGTCAGTCTCTGTCTTGATAACCTTTTACTCTGAACTTTGGCAAAGACACTTTGACTCACTCCTTTCTTGATTTAGATACAACTTGTTCTTCGCTCGACCTCTGCGACCTTCAACCTAAGTTGATTCTTCGGGCCTTCAAGCTTTCCTTGATGAATTCTAGGCTTCAAGCCTTTGTTGTGCATGAATCTTGCAAAATTAATGATAACTCATGGTTATCCTTCGAGAGAAGCTCTGTGCACTCCTTGCAATAGATAATTCTTCAACTCCTCTACGAGTCTGAAGAAACCTTTCCCTCTTCTCCCGGCATGTGCACACTTTGCACGGCTCTGTGCTCTGCTAGCACTCCTACCTATAAAGACACAATTGTATACTTCCGAAGAGTTCTGAGATGAAACCCAAAACCTGGTCGACGCACTCCTTACAGACCCTCCACTGTACTCTTTGCAGGAGTTCTCAGAAAGAGAAACAACTAAAATTCATTCTCCCCTTATCCAGAATTCAAACATTCAACATAGAATTCTAGAGCCTGCACACACACATAACATTTAAACAAAATGCATACAGAGAACATAAATATCTTACAATATACCATTCAACAAGTGGTTCCAACAACCATAAAAACACAGATTGGAATCAAATCTCTCTTCTATTAATTCCAATGCTCATGTACATGGCAAATAATGACTAAATGCATAAAAATCCTCTGTTCTCCTATATTCTCCTCTGCAGCTCTACAACTTACGAATTTTGAATTATGTTGTTACAATGATACAAGGGTTGAGGGTGTCTGTCGTCCGTTTTCCCTCCTAAGTCCCTAAAACTGTCTAATCTATCATTTAAATCTACCTACTTGCATTAAACACACATAAATGTCTATTACATCAGACGGATAGGAACATACACTCCAAAATCAATTTGGATCTTCGAGGCATAAATGCAATTGCACTTTCCTGCCATCCATTACATTAATGTTTCAGATTTTGAAATTCACAACGTTTTCACAAAAATGTATTTGATTGCATCTGCGCATCCAACTGTCCTTTTGGTTTTAGGTACGCACTTGGGCTTTATACGATGCTCTTGCATCAAGTTATATGAAATATATAAAGACATAAGATACTATGGTAGAATAATACATGAATCATAGAGAAAAATTGAATATGAATGGTTGGCTTACATAAAAATCTAGGATTCCATAAAGGATACCACCACTTAATGTAAATTACCATCATTGAGTCCTCCACATAATTTTAATCCAATTGATCAAGCCTTGAATAAATTTGAAAATTAAATTCAACAAATAGGATATCAAAAGCATAAAAACTGTATAAATATGGTATCTCTATAAATATCTTACAAATGAAATTATAAAAGCGACCTAACTAAAGCATTCATTTCAAAAAATAGAAAAGTACATCTAAAGGTTCAATAGGGAACTTCCATTTTTGAAAGCACCAAAAAGACAACATATTTTTCCCCACGTCAAGTTATGTAATGAAGTTTTAATTAAATAGAAAAAATATGACCAAGAAGTAGTTAGGGACTTAAACCCAAGTTCATGTAATGTCCCCATCTCTGCCTTGGGCCACGTCACAACAAAATTTGAAACTATGATACCACTTATAGCATATCTAGCCTCCTAGCTGAGCCCCGTTACCACATTGTAAAGTATCCACTACCCCAATTCATTAAATAAAGCTTTGATATCAATTATTTCTCTTTCACAAGCAACTCATGAAACCAACAACTCACACAACTTGCCTTGTGGTACACACAACTATGTTTTCCTAGTGTGTGCAACCAGTCTTGTACTGCGCACAACAACTATGTCTTAGCAATTATGCATGCTCAACCATCATTGTGTCGGGCATGTCGAATGTCCCTTAGCACGCACAACATTTCTATATTCAATATAGAATTGATACGATTATTGTTGAAGTTACTTGACAGATGGTGACGATAACAACGAAATGAATTTTTATAACAACCATGCACACAATCATTCATATGTTGTGCATGGGGTATATCCCATTTGCACACGTATATTGATTTCCCTACATGCATGATGATTCAGGACTTGCTTCATGATCACATGACCATAACCACATAATTGTCTAACATGAACACTCAATAACTACCATGCTCTACATTTGCAACATTTATGCAAAACTAACAATACGTGCCCAAACCAACATAATTATGTACCAATTCCATAACAGAAAATAGCATAAGCATTCACATGTTAAACAATATATAAACACATATAACCTTTCATGGCCCATGCCATGTATATGCAGTAGACATGTAGTTCTGCAACATATATAATCCACACACACACACATAACTGTAACACATAATATATTTAACATGTATATGTACATTATTAAGAGAATAATACACATAAGAAGATACTTATCTTTTGTTGTAATCCAACAACTGTGCATATTCCTCAAACGTTTCTCCTAGCCATAGGCTTTGTTGCTCATAAACTCAAAAATAGGTCATCCCTGAGCTAGGACTAAAACTCGACCTGAGCAAAGGAAACCTAATCCAAACTAAGGTCTATCAATAGTCAAAACACTCAAACAAGGTGCCAACTCCAACAAATAGACTATAGTCCCTCATTCCCCACATGCATGTTCCACCCGAGGAAGTGTGCCCTTTCTCTAATCAACAATATTTCAACTGCCTCACCTCCCTTCTAGGGCTTCAGTAATAGGCCATAAATGAAGTCTCGGATTCTTGTAGATGCTACTAGGCACCTTGGGAAAACAATTCCCAACAAATATCTCACTTGGAGAGAATGCGCACGAGTCTGACAATCCGCTTCTTCAACAAACACGGGCCTGGAAACTTTCTTCTTTGACAAACAAGGGCATGGAAACCTACTTCCTCGAAAAAAATAGACCTTCCCAAGCATAATATTATGTGATGGAAACAAGTTACAACAAGATACAGCTTTCTGGCAGAGGAAAGTTGGTCTTCCTCATGAAGGAATGAGTACATTTCATCTGAAAGACACTAACACCCGACAATATATTTTCATGGCTAAGACTAGACACTTTTCACCTTAAGAAATAGCTTCACTCCACTTAGTGATTTGTTCACATCCCTTAGGAACTTAGGATAAATATATATCCCACAATTATACTTTTGGAAATATCATTGAAATATTCTCTTTAAGATTCCCTCCTCTTTCCCATTCTAGTTGAGTTTATCCCCCCATCTCTTTTCATTTGATTGGTCTACACACAATGACATGTTTTCATTAATTATCTGAGTGTCATTACATTTTACAAAAAATAGGCACATTGACCTTTGTTGCAATCTAGGCTCTCCAGCCTAATGACCACACAAGGACTTTGGCCTCAATATACATATATACAAAGGCTCTCTGGACTCAAAAATACCCCAGCTACAAACACATTCTAGTGCGCACTTTGAATAAATACCCACACACTTATCGAGGTTCACACAAAGATATGAAATAGGCACACTTACTCAGGTGTGCACAAAGTTACAAAATGGTTGCAAACTCTTCCTTTGGTGCACGTGCGCTAAAATGTATTTTAAACTTGTGCGCCCATGGCTCACCAACCTATATGTACATTTACATTTACATTACAACTGGGGTTCAACTTAGTGGTATTATATTCCCCTCCCCCTTAATTATGCACTGTCCTCGGTGCATTATGTACAATCAAAATTTCAAAAGTCTTCAAAAATATATGAGTACTATGTGCGCATAACATCTTCGTGCTCCCAAGTTGCATCCTCAAGACTATAGTAGATACACTAGACCTTTACCACTCTATTACTCGATTCCAGAGCATCTTGACTTTCCAAAACAATATGCACACCGATTGAACTCAAAAGTCACCTTCTTGCTCCACCTGAATCATATTTCAATCAATTGCATGGTTAGCATCAGGAACATACTTTCTAATCAAAGTTACATGAAACACATTATGAATGCATATGGATGCAGGTAGTGCAAGAATGTATGCGACAAGACTAATCCTCTCCATAATTTCAAATGGCCCACAATAACGTGCTGTCAACTTTGAATAATTTTCCAACTTAAGTGAACTCTTCCTAGCTTTCACTTTCAAAAACACATGGTCACCCACTTTAAATTCTTTATGAGTTTTACATTTATCAACATAGATTTTGTTCCTGTCTTGGGCATCCTTTAAATTCTATTTTATTTTCACCACCCACTCTTCCATTTCCCTAAGTAAATATGGCCCAACCACTACTTTGTATGTTGGGTTGTCCCAACTCATGAGTGTGTTGCACTTCTTTCCATAGAGTGCCTCCAATGGAATCATCTTTAGATATGCTTGATACCCATGGTTATAAGTAAACTCAACCATATGTAAATATTTTTCCCACTGCATTAGTTTTTCCATCACATACATTCTTAGCATGTCTTCTATCACTTGATTCACCCTTTCCGTTTTCCCCTCTGACCCTGGATGGTAGGCTGTGCTAAAATTCAGATTTGTCCCAAATCCTTTAAAAAATCCCTTCCAAAAATTTGATGTGAACTTGGGATATCTATCAAACATAATTTTTTTAGGTACACCATGCAATCTAGCAATTTCCTTCATAAAAATGTCGACAATATTATTTGCCTTGTGCATGGGTTTTACTGGAATAAAGTGGGAATCTTTTGTAATCTTGTATACTACTACATGATAGAATCATGTTTCTTGGTAGTTCTAGGAATCTTTGTAATAAAATCCATTGTGACAATTTACCATTTCCAATCAGAGATGGGAAATGGCTGTAGCAAACCAGTGGGGTGTCTGTGCTCAACATTTACTTTCTGACATTCTAAACACTTGGAAATAAAAGCAACTACTTATTTCTTCTTACTTGGCCAATAAAATTGACTCTTGACAACAACAATGGTTTTCTGATAACCTGGGTATCCAACATAGGTCACATTATGTATTTATTTTAATAATAAGTATTTCAATTCCTAAGAATTTGGCACATGGAGTCTACTTCTATACATGAGGATTTCATCCTCTTTTAACTCAAAATTGCCAGTGGTCTGATGCAAAATACCTTGTTGTACCTTTGTATTTATTTCCACATAGTGTTGATATGATTTTGTAGCCTATAAAATTCTGTCCTTCAAATATGATTTGTACATGCTAATGCTTGTAGCATGCTTCTCATACACTCTCCTATTGAGTGCATTGACCACCTTGTTCTTTTTACCCTGGATATGATTTATATCAAATTCATACTCACCGAGGAATTCTAACCACATTCTTTTCCTGACATTTAGAGTTGGTTGTCCAAACAAATATTTTAGACTACTGTGGTCTATCCTCAACTCAAATCTTCTTTCCATGAGTTAGTGCCTCCACATATTCAAAGCATGCACTATGGTTTCCAATTCCAAATCATGAGTAGCATAGTGCCCTTCATGCTCTTTTAATTTCCTTGATTCGTAGCACACCATATTCCCATTCTGACTAAGGAATCCATCGATCCCTTCCTTGCATGCATCAATGCACACACCAAAGTCTTGGAATCTCAACAAACTCTTCAATTTTTGGAAACTCCTTTTACAATCAGAAGTCCACTCAAATCTCATACCTTTCTTTTGCAAGGATGTGATTGGGTGTGTAATTTTTGAGAAGCCTTCAATAAACCTTCTGTAGTACCCTACAAGTCCTAAGAAATATCTCACCTCTACGACATTACTTGGTGTTGTCCATCCTTCAATGGATTTTGTCTTCTTCGGATCCATTTTTATCCCTTCCTATGAAATGATATGACCCAAGTAATGAATCTGCCTCTAGTAGAATGAAAACTTGCTCAACTTTGCATACAAGAGATGTTCTCTGAATACTTGCAGCACCGTCCTCAAGTGTTGCTAATGTTCTTATTTAAACTTTGAGTAAATAAATATGTCATCCAAAAATACAATGACAAACTTAAATAAGTATTTTTTGAAAATACCATTCATTAAACACATGAAGACAACTCGTGCATTTGACAACCCAAATGGAACCACTGTGAACTTGTAATGGTCACACCTCATATTGAAGGTTTTCTTGCCGATGTATTCCTCTTTATTTCTTACCTGATGATATCCTTATCTGAGGTCAATCTTAGAGAATATTTTTTCATCTTTCAGTTGGTCAAATAGATCATCTATCCTTGGAAAATGATACTTGTTCTTCATGATTACATTATTCAACTGCTTGAAGTCAATGCAAAGTCTCAACGTTCCATCCTTATTTTTCACAAATAACACCAGGGCACCCCAAGGGAACACACTTGGGCACATATACCCATTCTTCAGAATATTGTCAAGTTTCATTTGCAATTCTTTCAGTTATGGTGTACTCATCCTATAAGGAGTCTTGGATAATGGGGCTACTCTATGCATTATATAGAATTAGAAATCAATATCTCTCTTAGG
>JZKD02S1786473.1:59995-79307 GCA_000966675.3 Picea glauca
GTTGGACGCAGTTAACACATCCTCTCTCCAGGCCTCTGAAAAACCTCCTCCAATGAACGACTAAGATTAATTCTTGGCTATTCTCCGATATATGATCCAAATTGCTTCTCAGAGTCTCCCCATTGAATTACTCCACCTTGGGCATCTGAGCATACTATGACAACCATCCTTCGACAAATGACTGAGATTACTTCTCGACTATTCGCTAATTTACGATCCATATTGCTTCTCGAAGTCTCCCCATCGGAGTGCCTCCACCTCAAGCATTTGAGGCTACTCTAACCATCAGATTTTGATGACCCTTGTACATCCAACGGTCCAGATCACTCATGTATACACCTTGATAGATCAATGATCCTCACTGCTTTGGAGCTTCTCCCATCAAAGTATCATTGCAACCCAGTTCTAAAATACTCTAATGACCTCATCCTTTGACCGGCGGGGAGAATGATCTCACCATACTGAATCAATAGTCCATATCATCTCAACCCCAAAACGTAGGATTTTCCCTAGGTTAATAGTCTAATCTCTTGATCTTCAGTATCAGGGACCCCATGACATAAAATTTTACGCCCAGTGGAGGATTCTATAGATATTTTCATTGCACACAAGTAATGTAAGATTCCCTTTCATTAATAAACCATTTTGTCAAGCATTTCCCATGCACGTGGGATAGAGAAATAATTCCCATTGAAGATCAATGGTGGAAAACCCATGCAGAGGTCATATCGACGGTTGACGAGCGATGGTTTTCTTTCCAGGCATAACTGTCACTTTTGTTTCTCTTATTGTGATGGAGGAAATTGCTGGCAGGTTAGGGCATGGAGAATCAACTTGGATCTGGTTTATAGGGGTGAAATATAGGTTTTAAACAAAAAAAATCCCCACCTATGACGTTGCTCAAAAGCCATTAATTGATTTCACTTCCAGAACTTCTGTCTTGGCACGTAGCAGTCCCTTAAAGGCCCAGTGCTATAAGCCAACAGCTTTGATACCAATATGTAATGTACCCAACCACCCACAGTTTGGCCACACTACTTCAAAACTCACTTCTGAACTGATTTTGCATTCTGATAAATTTTAATTAATAAAAGGACATGAAATATTCACATGCAGAGATCAACATTCATGCTACAACATAAAAGAAATGAATATAATTCCATACACAACAATAACCAACAAACATGCATATTGTAAACACGGGTCTCAGAGATAATAATTAATACATAATGAAAATAAATATACGGTAAATGAAAACATGACAGGGAGAAATTATCTTTAATGAAACGAATCACCAACTTGTTGCAGACCAAGGATGTTCCACCCAACCATAAACACTATTGTTCTAAATATAAACAACAATGTCACCCCTGATCTATGGCTATGAATCCACAAGGACGCTTCCAGGGTGTCACTCATCTTCCCAAAACAGTCCACACTTAACCTTTCATAGGATTATCAACACACAACAATACAAAGCACACCAACTCTCTTCTCTCCAGCCTACACAACCCAAGGGAATGGACCCCTTTCTCTTCCACACAATCCCTCAGGATGTCCACCTTCTTCTAGGGCTCCAGTTCATCTGGTCAAGCATATCCATGTTGGGACTCTTAGGATTCGTAGTTGTGAGACAAATTTAGCACATGTACATCCATCTCAGACATATAGGCATAAATTCATGGCTGTAATACACCAACAATTACTACAGCCTGCAAAACAATAGCTTCTCTCCAACAATTCATTTTTCTTTTCCAAGATAAGATCAAAATGAACGAGGAATTATGAATGGGTGAAAGAGAGAATGGAGAGAGAGAACAAAATCAAGAGTTTGAAGCCCCCAAACAACCCAAATATGGGTTTATATAATTACTTGGAAATCAAGAACCACATGGCCTTCCCCGAGAATCTCATGCAACCACTTCTCTCAATTAAAACAATTATGGATAAATAAAATATAATAAAAAGACTTAGCCCCATAATCCCCCTCTCTCGTGGAATCATATCCCCCTATAACTCTTGTCCTTGTCTGTCTAGCGACCAACAATGTATTTTATTATTAATAATGATCAAAACATTACATTTCCTAACCACGCTGGCCTCTTTTAATTGTTTGGGCACTACGACCTTTCATAAATTAACAAAATACATTATTTAATATGGGGAATCAAAATCGGGGTATTACATTCATCCTATCGTTAATCAACGTTTGGTATTACAATTTTTTTTTCTTGTTTTGAATGGGTTTAAATGCTGGTTCAAAGGGATTTGAACCCAAGGTTTCTCCTACGCACATAGTTAACTATGAAGAACTGCAATCCACAAATAAAAGAGAAACTAACTGACAGAGCATCTGATGAAACTCAAATATCCACAATAACTGAGCACATATCATTGCAGGAATTTAGTGGGACACATAGTGAGCAACAAAATCCATTCCACTTCAAATATTTTTATTGAGATATATCATAGAGGAAACCATATGAATCAAATACAAATTTCAATCTCGTCCTCTTTGTTCAAACAAACTCTCTCTCACATACCCATTCTCTCTCTCTCTCTCTCTCTCTCTCTCTCTCTCTCTAATTTCATTACATAAAATACTTTTCAAATGGCTCAAAGCCAAAGATCCGAGCTATTCTCAAACAAACCCCCAATTGAGCTAATTTTGTTCTAAATCTTAGCAATAATAAAACCACCTAATCTAACAATATCTTCTAAGGATATCGTTACATAATTAAGGGAACTAACTCCATTTTGTAAATGTTTATTGATTGACCCATGAGGTCAATTCTATAAATTATGGTTAGATGCTCTTGCATTAGATTCCAAGGGAAGAAAATAATTTTCCATAAGGTCTTCAAGATATGGACCATTCTTACAAATTTCTTCTTCTGACACCCAAATTGCATCCTCGAAAGAGACGATCAAACATCAGTTACAATAAACCAACAATAAGCATAAGTAGAAGGAAGATATGAGAATAATACAATTGGACTTCAAAGCTTGTGAATTAGTAATAGCATATCTCAGGAAAGAGAGGTTCCCTATCGGGACATACAATAAACTTAAACTCATGAAAATTGGTTCATGTAATATTTTGAGGATATTTTCTTCAAATAATTATGAGATAGAACTTTTGAATGATATTGGGATTTCACCAATATTCAATTTAGAAGACTTGTACCCCTTCAAGGATCCATACAATGTTACAATAGATGCACATGTAAGTGATGAAGATCGAACTAGAAAATGGAAGAGACAACTGCCAAAAGAATCTCAGAAGGAAATTGAAGCAATATTGGATCAAAAAGTGACAAGGAAAATTAGAGGCAAGGAATACTTCCAGTATTTGATTACATGGAAGAATCAACCACTTCCTCCTACATGTATGTTGCAAATTATTCCCCACTAGAACTTATGACCTCTTGCTTTCCCAAATTTCTCAGTTCATAGATACCTCTCAGGTGCATTCCATACACTATATCAAATGGAATCATTTTTGTGCTTCTATTGGGAGAGTCATTATAGGAAAACACAGCTTGAGCAAGAACTTGATCCCACTATTTGGGATGCTCACCCAACAAGCTTCTTAAGATGTTTCCCAAACTCCTATTCAACACCTCTATCTTTCCATTCGTTTGTGGGTGACAAGCTAAACTAAAGTTCAAATTAGTGCCTAGTTTCTTCCAAAAATTTCTCCAAAAGTGGCCTACAAATCCTGTATCCTTATCAGATACAATGTTCCTAGGAAACCCATGCAGTATTACAATTTCTTTAAAGAATATATTTACAATACTGGTTGCATCAGTAGTTCTTATACAAGCAATAAAATGAACCATTTTAGAAAACCTATCCACAAAAACAAAAATAGATTCATTACCTCTCTATGTCCGAGGTAATCCCAAAACAAAATCCATGCTAATGGAATCCCAAGGCTTGCTAGGGGTTAGCAATGGCTGGTACAATCTTATATTATGAATCCTCCCTTTTTCTTGTTGACATACTTTCCACCTTTCCAAAAACCTTTTTATATTAGATTGCATACTCGGAAAAAAACAAAAATAATTGAGTACAACAAAGTTTTTATCAGCTCCAATATGTCCTAATCCTCCATTGTGCTTCTCTTTTATTAAGTTGTCCCTCATAGAACATTTGGGTATGAAAATCTTACTATCCTTGAACAACAAACCCTCTTGAATCATATAACTTGACCATTAGGTTTTAACCATGATAACTGGGTTCTCACAAGTTGCATGTGGTTCTTTAAAGTTTGCATCATCCTCGTACATTTTTTTGAGCTCATAAAATTCCAAGACATTGATTTGTAATTCCTGTAGAATTAAATTAATCCTACCTAATACATAAACTACTTTATTTGATGACCCACTAGTGTGTTTAATTGAAAAAGTAAAATTTTGCAACAATTCTACCCATTTGACATGCCTCTGATTCAACTTTGGTTGGATGCTTATGAAATGCAGAGCATGATTGTTAGTAAACAAAATAAATTCTTTGGGCATAAGATAATGCCTCCACTTTTTCAAAGTCTACATTATAATGTAAAATTATTTGTCATAAGAAGAGTATTTTAGTTTCTCCTCATTTATCTTTTCTTAGAAATAAGCAATTGGTTTCCCTTCTTCACTTAAAACAACTCCAATGGAAGTTCTGCTTGCATTTGTTTCAACCTGAAAATTATTTTTTGAAGTCTGGAAACACTAAAATAGGATGCTCAGGGATCTTATGCTTCCACAATTAAAAATTTTTGTTTGCTTCTACAGTCCACTTAATTGGTTGATTATTCTCCTTGATGGTTTCAATAATGGGTGCACAAAGACTGCTAAATTTTTTAATAATTTCCTATAAAAACTTGCAAGGTCGTAGAAGCTTCTTACCTCAAAAACATTTCCTGGAACATGCCAATTAATAGTTTCTTTCACTTTTTCCTGATCCATCTTTATCCCATCTTCAGAAATAAAAAATCCAAAATATACCAACTCGTTCTTCATGAAGCTGCATTTCTTAAGATTTATTAAAAATTTCTCTTGTTGCGGGGTGCTCAAGACTAACTTGAGATGTCTCAGATTCTCTTATTTTGTTTGGTTGTACACTAAAATGTCATTCAAATGATCGATAACAAAATTTCATGTAAACTCCTTCAATACCTCATTCATTAGTCTCATAACAGTCTTGGGTGCATTAGTAATACCAAAAGGCATTATAAGACACTCATACAGTCCATGGTTTGTTTTAAAGGTTGTTTTCCACTCATCCTCTTCTCTAACTTGGATTTCGTGATATCCACTCTTTAAATCGATTTTAGAGAAATATTTAGCACCACTCAAACAATCAATCAAGTTGTGAATGTATTGAAGTGGAAATCTATACCTGATTGTGATCTTATTAATGGCCCTTGAATAAGTGCACATCCTCCATCCACCATCCTTCTTCGGACTGAGAACTATTGGTATAACATAGGGAATCAAGCATTCTTTGATAATGCCTTTGTCCAACAACTCTCGAACCTTCCTTCTTATTTCTTCATTTTCCTGTGGAGTCATTCGATATAATACTTTATTTGTAAGACTTGATCCCGAGATTAATTCTATGTGATGGATAACACTTATAATAGGATGAAAATTGTTTGGAAAATAATAAAAAAATATATTAATAAACTCATCTATCGTACTTTTAATTTCTTCAGGAAAATCATCTAGATTTGTGTTCGTAAGAATTACCTGGGGATTCACAGTTGAGGAAAAACATACCTCCTCTTTCTTAACCTCTCGTATCAATTCTTTCCCACTCAGCAACAATATGCTTAGACCAACTTCATCTTTGACTCCTTGATCTAGTAAGGGAAACAAGGTATGTCTCTGGCCATCTTTCTCAAGAGTATATGTGTTCTTTCTTCCATCATGGACATATTTCCTATCATATTACCATGGCCTTCCCTATAAAACATGGCAAACATCCATTGGCATCATGACACAAACAATTTCATCTTTATATCTCCCAATTTGAAATCCTACCTTGCATTGTTCATTAGTTAAAATCTGATGGCATTTTTGCAACCATGATACCTTGTAAATATTTGGATGTGTTGTCTTTTCCATATATAGTTTCTTTACCATATCTGTAGAAACAATATTATCTATACTACCACTATCAATCACAACTTTGCATCACTTACCTTTTGACTTGCATGTTGTCTTTGTTATAGCAAGATTTGCGTCACCATTGCTATCTTTCACAAAGGGCCTTTTTCGATTTCCCTATGCAGACTTATCATCCCTTTTTTGATGAATTTAGAGCTAAAAAAAATTACATTTTTCCACATATACGCTCCTTATCAGTTATACAAGATGTGTATATGCTTGCTGCTCCACTACAACTCGCGTATATTGGGATTTGTGCCAGAAAAGACAAAATGAGGTCGGGTTTCCATGTCACAACAGAAGATCTCTGATCCTTGGCCTTCCATATACTGGAAACATTTCGACTCAGCCCTTGAGTTGCATTCTGAAGACTACAAGAGCACAATTTCGAGCTATGGAAAAGAGAAGAAAACATTCAACTTTAGGAGCAAAGTTACTCTGGAGAAATTACTTCATATTGAGTCTGCATCCCTTTATCCCTCAAGTCTGAACACAGTGTTCAACCCCCAAGCTCTTTCCCTATTGTTGAGAGGAATTCATTGCCTCTTTCCTATGAGCTTGCCTTTGTTGGAGGATTGAAGTGGTGGAGACCCAGTTGGAAGGAACTTGGTTTCTTGGTTTCAAACCGTGTCGACACAGAAGTCTGTAATGTTGTCACTTCTGCTGATCAATTATTAATAGAAATACTCCTTTCTCGTCCTATTGGTATCTTGCAAATATATGATTATTATCCACGGGCGTGTTTGTAATGTTTATTAATGGATTATTCTATCTGATGTGCTAACCCATTTTATATCATCAATACGTACTTGCTCTGCTAGTTGGTTGAGAACTTCTTGCAGGTATAAAGCTTTGGGTCAAAGTGCTCAATGGTGGAACATCATCAAACGTTGGATCGAGGTAGGCCTCTTTCTTGTATTGCACATTACTTTATATAGAATATGTTGGAATTGAGTTGATTTCTGCAGTCATACCTGTCTGTTGTGGTTTACTCTTGTCCATAGAGAGTTTTTCCCTTGTAAAAGAAACGACGACTCCACTGGGGAGAGATCTTCCTTCTAAGGGTTGAAGTACTTTTTCTTCTTACATTGCTCTTTTTACTTTGTATTTCTTGTCATATCACTGCTTGAAAGATTCTGTTCACTCTGAGTCTGAGTTTTCAGCCTTTTGCCCTTGCCCAGCCTTGTTTTAAAGCATATACACCCTTTTTGCCTTGACAGTCGCATATACACGCTTGTTGTCTCACTGCAAGAAGTGTATATATGCTCTGTTCTCCTGAACAGTGGCGTATACCACTTCCCCTTGCTTGTTTGTTTGGTTTAGTGACTGTTGGGTGGGATTTGAATATTGATGAGCCTTCTTAGGTCTCTATAGTGCCTATTGAGATTACCTGGGATGATAGGAAACCTGTTTGGAGTTGAATTTTTGGGTGGAGTCTTTCTCTTTGTTTTCCATTTTTGATTTGTCCTTGTTATCTAGGTTGTTTTCTTGGCTGCATGGTATTCTGCTCGAGTTATTGATTTTATACACAATAGAATTGATATATCAGGTTGCTCATCAGTACATGCATTTTCTTTTTAGTATATTGAAAATACAAAAAAATAGGCATTTTGCATTGGTTGGCATTTTCGTCTTGAAATCTTTATCATTAGCTTAACACATTTCGTGAAAGATTGCATTTTAATTCTGAATTGTAGAGTTGAAATTGAAGACTACACTATTCTTATTTAGCATATCATTCATTGAAAAGTTAAATATTGACTTTGCATTATATCCGTATTTATTTTCTTGCAAAGTCAAAACACCATGAGTTTCACTTCCATACCTTTTTGAGTAGTCACGACCAATAAAATTTACACTTTAAACTAAAATTGATTAGTCACGATTTTAATTTTAGGGTGCACAAACTAGCTTAGGATTTAGTGCCTTGGAATAGGATCTTGTGAGTAAACTTCTCCAAGGCAATTAAATCAACATATGTGTCTGAGACAGGGAGTTGAGAAGTCCATTATATAATTGGTAATATCAGGAGGCTCCACTCACACCGGAGTTAATCACGAGGTCACATGAAGTTAGTTGAAGGGATAACCCCTGGATACTGACCTAGCATTAGAGATATTTATGTGGATTTATTCATAATTGGGAATCTTGCTAGTACCCATACCTCTGTGAGAGGTGGTGATTTCAAGGTTTCGGGCTTTGCTACCCTGCCCATACGGTGATCCGGACTTACGACTGCTCGCCTGTGCATCAATTATACAGTGGTTTATTATTTGCTTGACTTAGGTATCTCATAGGTTACTTGCAATGGTTATTCTACTTGTATCCTGAGTCAGATAGAGGTCAGAAAACACACAACCTTTATGGAGGATTACCTCTCTGGGGGGATCTGACCGATTGGTTGTTAAGACTTTGAGGGCCCTTATAACTAATTATGTTACCTCCAAACTTTAGCGGGGAGTCTTAGGTCCCTCTTGGACGAGACATACCTTCTCTAGCGAGGGAGGCCACTCAACCACTTTAGCCCATTTGCATGCATATTGGTTGTTTGACTTTTTGGTATGCTCTTTGACTACTAACCGACCTTAGGCGTCTATTTTGGTTTTCATCATTATGGACAATGGAGTTTCTTTTGCTCCCTCATTCATTGCTACCCACCCCATGATACCTGCTAATTTCATGGGGATAGACCCTTCCATTTTTTACAATGGTATGCATAACTACAATGCTCAGTCCGCACCTTGGGTCCCCAACCATTTTTCTGTTGATATGCCTTCCCCCGTGCAACCCTCTCCTTGGCCCAGTACATATATGAATCCTAGCATTGGACCTGGGGGCACCATGGCTCCAATGCCTACTGCTTCGTTTGATATGAGTCATGTCCCCATGGGAGGGTGGAACCTTCCCCCCTATGGATCCAATACTAGATATTCTCTTTCAGGAGCCAATACTCAGATGGGTGCTTATCCCACTTATTACACCCCACCCATGTATCTTTCGTCCATCATGTCAGTTCCTTCGAACACTTTTTCCATGACAAGTCCTCAATTACCACTAGGTATTTCATATGGAGAGAACTAGTTTTACGGTTCAGGCTACCCTCTTTATGGGACCCCTTCACAAGGGGGAAACATATATCCTCACTCGAATAATCCTTATCTTACCTTGGTTTCTTAAAAAACCTCAGTGACGATGCCCGTCCAAACCTCTTCAGACCATTTTGGCGTGAACCAACACCTTTTTGGGCTAGGGCAAGAGGTATACCAAGATCTTTCCTAGCTTGCAATTTTTCAGAATCAATCTTTCCCCGGACTGTGGAATCAAATGCCGCTATCTATCGCCAGCCCAATCATTGTCAGTCATACTAGTGCTCCATCTACAACCTCTACTAGTCATGTCGGAGATGGGTCGACTTCTTCTACAAACCACGCTGACAACTTGCCCCCAACCTCTACCAATTATGTTGGGGCACCATTCTTTTTTCCCCTAATCATAGCCATGTCACATCTCCCACTTCTATTCATCATACAAAAGACGACTCTCTTTCCCCTGCTAGTTACATCGAGAAGCCCCAACGCCTCAGACATAAGCCTAAATTATTTTGCAGGACTTGCAAAGGAAGTTACCTTACTCGTTTGTGTCTGATTGTTGTCGAGATACCAGAAGCGTGGGGCTCACCCAAGAGCCCTTCAGATTCTGAGGCATTCGTAGTTTCTCTTCACACCACTTCTCCCTTGATCGTCTTAGTGGTTCCACCAACGCAATCTTCTCCCAACGTCACGCCCTTTGTTAAGGTTGAAGTGTCTCTTGCCCCCATTACTATGCATCCTCTTCAGCCTATAATTGAATAAGTGGCCACACCAGTGCAATCTCTGATCAACCCTACTCTCCCTGAAGAGAATGATGCACCTTTCAGTCATGTCATCAATATTTCAAATCCTCCCCCTTCTGAATGAGAGAGATTTATTCTTCCCCCGAATGCTCTCCCTCCAAGTCCTGATGAGGTTCCTTTCGATTGGGACGACCTGATGGGACATCCCATTCCCCCACCTATGTCTTTTCCATTAAGAGACATTATTCGAACCATCACGAAGACTGTATCCTCCATTAGCACCTTCTCCTCTTTGACTTGGAAAGCCTTCAGTTTTCCCAAGCTCTTGTCAGCTATCTGCAAGGTCCTGACTTTCGACAGAAGGTCGGGACGAGAACTTTGGCCTCCCCCTTTACATGTTGATTAAGACCGAAAAACGGGTCTCAGTTAAGCTCTTTCCCGACTCATCCAAAAACTGAAAAGATCGCCGAGTGATTTTTCCCTTTCATGCTCGTTAAAGTTGGATTTGAAAGGTCATGAGTCTTAGTTAAGCTCTTTTCCGTCTCGCTACCAAAAATTGAAAAGATTGTCGAGTGAACTTGTCTTTTTCACACTCGAAAATTGGATTTGAAAAGACATCTATTTGACACAAGTTTACCCCTTTTTCACACCAAGTAGACTAAATGATATAAAAAAGGACATTTTTTTGGCGTTAAGTTGTGATTGCATTTCATGCCCTCACTTGCAGTATTGAGCCTTTCGTCGGTTCTCGCTTTGCGTTATAAACCGTTGCCTAAGCAGTTTGCATCCTCAACCAAGTAGAGCCTTGTTTATATCCTTTGTAATTTGACACCCTATACCCTGGAGGGAACATCACCCCGAGTGTCCATCTCCCACATGCATTTCCTTGCATTAAGCATAGGTATGTTCCACTGCTGGAACTATTTTTGCTTACTTGCGACACTCGTTCCCTCCTCTGTATCATAGCATTCATTTGTTATGAAAAAACAAAAAAAAGACGGGCGGGAAGGGAGTACTATATTGTAATTGGCAACAGTCGTGTCGCCTTTGAACATAGCACAAAGTTATTGAGTCCTTGTGTCATCATAATTTTGGGTTTAGCATGGCCTTAGGAAGTTGATCTCGCTACAAATTTTTCTCTACTGACTGGTTACTCTTCCAGTCCCTATAGAGAATGTTATTGATGCCTCTTGCATCTAATTGTCACATCATTGAGTCCATGCTACCAGAGTCCACCATATGTCTCATGCTCTTGTTCAAAAGAAGTTTATCAACCTGTGTCGACCACTCCTCAGAAATCTTGACTTTGCATGTTGGCCATACCCTCAGTTTGTCTCAGAATCACATGATGCTTTGGTCTTATCATGCACCCTGGCCCTACTTTCATCATTGGTAGGTCACTTCGAACCCAACAATCAACATTTCATTGGTCGTTGATTGGGCAGTTTCCCTTGTGTTCGAGTCAATAAATCTATTCACACTTTGGGATTCGTGCAATGTCTCAGATGCCATTAGCCTTATTGGTGGTTTCCTCGCCTTTGTCGACAGTTTTTCATCATTGGCTGCTATTCATAGGGTCCTTTTCGTGTACCGCTTGCATTTGGCACACGCGGAAGACGCACAAGGTCGTTGGTTCATGAACATGTTCTTTGTCCGATCTCCACCAAATCATGAAGCTCTTTCTTTGTTCCTCGTGCTGACTGATGAGAGATGCCTCAATGCTCTCCTTTCAGCGGGTCTCTTTCCATCGACTTCAACTCATTTATTTTGGATATGGACCTAGAGTTTTATGAGTACCTTGAGGCTTGTAGTCATTAGTGGAAAACTCTCTCGCCATTGACAGATGGGAATACATCAATGTCTCCTGATCAATGGATTTTTCAAGTGTTCGACATCGACTCCTTTTTCACACTTGTAGGAATGTAGTCGGTGCCTTGATACCTACTTTCATTATTGGTAGGTTGTCTCGCGTTTGTTAACGGTATATCTCAATGATCGGTAATCAAACTATGTCTCATCGTGTTCAACCTCAACTCCTTTATTCACATGATGTAGACTTGCACCTTTGGCAGATAGTGTAGAAGACTTGAAGACATCACTATGTGGCCGCAACTTTACTGAGTTGTTGCTTCCCTTTCATTGGACCAGTGCCTATTTGACTTCAGTGATCATGGGAGATCAGATTGTACTTCATGGTATATAGATATCTTCAGATTGATTTTGAGACTGGTTTCACTAGGCCTTGTTCGTGACTATGACAGTTTTTGGCATGCAACCGCATTTGTGTTTTCCTATTCATGGCCATGAACACTTGTTTGGTATATTTTCCACATGGATCTGCATTGTATTCTTGGCATCCATGTATGCAAAGTCAGTACATAATGTAATGAGCAATTGAGTTCGTCTAGTTGGTTCTCTACCACTCCACTTCTGGGTTATTTATAATGTATTTCGGCCATCTTACATACTCCTCTGATCTCACACATTAGGGGGCATCTGTTATAGCAAGATTTGCCTCACCATTGCTATCTTGCACAGAGGGCCTTTTTCTGTTTCCCTATGCAGACTTATCATCCCTTTTTTGAAGAATCCAGAGCTAAAAAAATGCATTTTTCCCAATATATGCTCCCTATCAGTTATACAAGATGCGTATACGCTTGCTGCTCTACTACAACTCACATATATCGAGATTTGTGCCAGAAAATACAAAATGAGGTCCGGCTTCTATGTCACGACAGAAGATCTCTAATCCTTGGCCTTCCATATACTAGAAAGGTTCCGACTCGGCCCTTGAGTTGCATTCTAAAGACTATAAGAGCACAGTGTTCAACCCCCAAGCTCTTTCCCTATTGTTGAGAGGACTTCATTGCCTCTTTCCTATGAGATTGCCTTTGGTGGAGGATTGAAGTGGTGGAGACCCAGTTGGAAGGAACTTGGTTTCTTGGTTTCGAACCATGCCGACACGAAAGTTTGTAATGTTGTCACTTCTGCTGATCAATTATTAATAGAAATACTCATTTCCCGTCCTATTGGTATCTTGCAAATATATGATTATTATCCATGGGCGTGTTTGTAATGTTTATTAATGTATTATGCTATCTGATGTGCTAACCCATTTTATATCATCACTATGTACTTGCTCTGCTAGTTGGTTGAGAACTTATTGCAGGTATAAAGCTTTGGGTCAAAGTGCTCAACGGTGGAACATCATCAAACGCTAGATCGAGGTAGGCCTCTTTCTTATATTGCACATTAGTTTATATAGCATATGTTGGAATTGAGTTGATTTATGCAGTCATACCTGTCTGTTGTGGTTTACCCTTGGCCATAGAGAGTTTTTCCCTTGTAATAGTCCTCAACAAAATTTTCTTTTGAGTTGGCTCCTTCACTTCTTTTTATGATTTAATTAAATTTCTCTTCATCAACAATGCTTCTCCTACTTTAGGAACTTCTTCAATTGTAGTTGGGTTTACATTATCCTCCTTCGCTTCTACAACATGAAGACCTTTTTGGCATGCTGGTGTAGTCTCAGGGAATTCCCAAGACATATGCCCCAATATCCCACATTGGTAACATCTAGGATCATAGTCTCTACCTCGACCTATGCCTCTGGAAAACGATCTTTTTCCTATTGAATCACCTTCTCTTGGTGATTAGCTACTAGAACTCCCTCTTCCTTTAGAAGATTGAACTTTCCCTTTTCCACTCTGCTGTCATTTTCCTCTTACAAGGCTTCTTCCTCTATTTCTTTGGCTCTGCTTTCTAGCAATCTTCTCTTCTTCCTTTAGGGTAGCTTACTATGCATCCTCAACTATCTTCAAATATAGCAAGATGATCTCAGCCTAAATATCAAATCTCATACCATTAATATATCTTGCAAATTTCTTAGCATCCTCCTCTACATGACCATATCTAATATTCAATTTATAAAAATCCTCAGTGTATTCTTTGATTGACATGAAATTTTTTCTAAGGTTTTGTAACCGTTTAAAAAGATTGAGTTGGTAATCCTTGGGTAGGAACTCACCTTTAAATTTCTCCACCATTTTATCCCAATATTTAATTATGAATTTTCCTTTCCTTCTTTGCTCTATTTGTACTCCATTCCACCAGAAGGCCGCATGACCTTTGAGTCTAGTTATTGCATACTTTACTCTCTTATATTCATCAATATCTTCATAATCAAAGTACTTGTCCATTGTGTTGATCTAGTCGAGAAATTCTTCCACATTCAGATTTCCCTCATACATAGGCACTTCCATTTTAGGTTGACACCAACCTCAATAATTGTTCCTTTGTTGTTTCTTCAACAACTCTTCCTTCCTCTTCTGAAGATTCTTCCTCTGGTTCATTGACATCTCCAATCTTAGGATATCTCAATCTACCAGATTCAATGGATTCTATCCTTTCTTGCAGTCATCTCATTTCCTCCATGACTTCTGCATTAGCCACTGGTCGTCCTCTTCGACCTCTTCTTCCAAATGTATGTGGCATTTATTGAAAAAATAGTCACTTTTGTTCCTAAAAGATTGATACTAGCTCCACTCTGATACCAAACCGATGCCACTAAAAATTGTCTTTGTTCTCGATTTCTTTAGATTTACCAAAATCCGCAGGGAAATAAACTAATCTGGATTTCCTTAATAAAATACTCAAATGCCTCACTCTATAACCTTACAGATTTTCGACATCATCTATTGCACGTTTATACTTAGCAGTTTTCTAGACTGTACTTCAAAACTCCACAAAATCGTGGGTTATTCCCCTCTTGGTTTATCTATGGATACCTGGGTTGTTGATCCTATCATTGATCAACGATCGGTATTAAGAATTGATTTCTTGTTTTGAATGGGTTTAAACATTGGTTCAAAGGGATTCGAACCCGAGGCTTCTCCTACGCATATATTCAACTACAAAGAACTGCAATCCACAAATAAAAGAGAAAATGAAACTCGAATATCCACAATAACTCAACATATATCATTGCAGGAATTTAGAAGGATGCATAGCGAGAAATACAAGCCAATCTAGTTTAGATATTATTATTAAGATAGATCAGAAAGAAAACCCCATGAATCAAATACAAATTTCAGTCTTGTCCTCTTTGTTCAAATGAACACTCTCTCTCTCTTCATTACATAAAATACTTTTCGAATAGCTCAAAACTAAAGATCTGAGCTATTTTCAAACAAACCCCAATTCAACTAATTTTATTCTAAATATTAACAATAATCAAAACCACATAACCTAGTGATATCTTCTAAACAAACCCCAATTCAACTAATTTTATTCTAAATATTAACAATAATCAAAACCACCTAACCTAGTGATATCTTCTAAGGATATCATTACATAATTAAGGGAACTAACTCCTTTTCGTAAATGTTTGTTGATTGACCCATGAGGTCAATTCTAGAAATTATGGTAAAATGCTCCTGCATCAGATGTACTAGTCTATCTCACTAAAATAACTTCTTAACATTGTAAATATATAATTTAATTTGATATCTAAATGAACATTAAAAAAAATAATATTGAATTATCTTTAAATCAATCATTTTTATATTAATATATAAATAAACAAATTTTTTTTTTTTAATTAAAATTTTATACTATATTTCTAATATTCTTTTAATTAACTAGACTGTTCTTGCCATAAATATTTTGTACACAAATCTTATCTCTTAACAAATAAATGAAAATGAAATCATTCCAACATATTAAATTAATTAAAAAAAATAAAAATATAAAAATAAATGATTTTACAAAGTGTTTTTAGTTATAATGATGATGGTCTTTAACATCCATTGAGATTAAGATTGGTCTATAGGACCTTAATAAAGGTAAGATATTACTTGGAATATTTTAGAATGTTATTTCGATGCTGAGAAGCATTAGGAGAAACATTCCAAGATAACTGTAGTTTTGATGACTTATAAGGTTAGGAAGGTCGGTATTGTGACATATATTTTGAAAATGAGATGTAATTTGGGTATACTCATGGAAATATAGGAAAAAATTATTTTCATATTCAACCCTTTGAGTGTTTTGGGTTATCCAATGCCCAGTTTCACTATGCAACGCATGAGAATTAATTGTTCTCTTAGCAATATTGATTCTCTTCCTTATGCTAGTTAAAAAAAGATACTTTTGATCTTCAAGATTAGGGTTAACCACCTCCTTTTAGTACTTTATTTTATTTTATCATCTAATTATTTATCGCACCAAAGAATGTCCTTAAATTTAGTTTTAATGGTATTTTTAATATCATCGATATTCTGCGGAATAACTTCTTCCTTTATTTCCCAATGATTTAGCCACAACTTGTCATCATTATTGATCTGGATTTATGAGTGGAATGAAATGAAACACAGATCTATAACATTAACACATATATACATAGAACAATAACAGAGATACAATGAAACTTAACTTCTATTCAATAAAGAAATCTACTGAAACTATAAAATGCAGAATGAAACAATCTTGCTCGAATGATGGTAGTTAATATCTCATAAGAGATGTGGCGGCTATGCGCATTCGTCTGAGAACATTACAATGAGTCTTCCAGGAATTTTTAGCATCAAGAAGTAATTAGAAAACCCTATACATCCAAAAATATAATCCTATGATATGAAGCGCCAAACATCATGTGGGTCCCGATGGGGTAAGTTGGTATATCAACTTCCCGGGGTCATAACTTTTGCATACGATCTTCGTTTTAGGAGCAAAATAGCTTGTTGGAAAGTTATATCAGAGGAATACATATTATTACATCAAACTCTAACTCTATTTATAGTGTGATTATGGCGGGCCTAAAAAACGTTGTTTAGGGCCTCAAAATGACCCCAAAATTTTAGGACCCGAAAAGCTAGAAAACAAACTGCTAAGATGAAAAATGTATGTGAGATAGTTGGAAGAGGTGGATTGCCATCAATATCCACTTGGATAACCTCCTTAGGAAGCAATGGTATCCATTTCATTGAGTCCCCCCATTAAATGAGTAAATTTATGTTGAATTTGGTCTCAGGTGATCCACCTGCCTTGGTGCAGGGACTACCCTACTTTGACAACACGATAAATTTGAAGCTTCTGTTGGTGAGTGCCCTTGATATGTGTGTCCATGATATGATTAGTGGATGCATGCCCCATGCAGTCAAGGTTGAGCTTTGTCAGTGTCAACTATTATGCTATCTTTGAGGTGTCCAATAAGGGTGGAAAGTATGGCCGAAGGAGGTCCACATTAAACAATGGGTGCAAGCCAAGGAAGGGGGAAATGTTGAGCTCAAAATCATTGTCACCCACAACCTTGGTGATGGTGTAAGGTCCATAGAGAAATGGACAAAGCTTACGATCGATTCCTATAAGGCGTTCTTTCTACAAGTGCAATCAGACTTTATCTCCCACCCGAAACTTGTGTGGCACCGGGTGTTGATCATGGTGCTGCTTGTACTTGGCATTGGACTTCTGCAAAATATCCCGAACCTGTTGGTGTTTGTGCTGGTGATCCAGATTATTTTTGGAACGAAATGAAAGCAGAGATATTACAATGAAATACACATAAAAATTGCCAGAAACAGAGAAATACAACAACACATGATTTCTATTAATGAAATAAATATACAGAGACTGTAAAAAAATACAGTGCAAGACTCACTATAATGGTGGTAGCTTTATCTCTTAGAAGAGATGTGACTGCTATGCTCATTCACTAGAAGATTATTACAATGAGGCTCTGAAGGCCTTTTATGATAAACATGAATTCTGAAACCCTAGACATCCAAAATCCTAACCCTAGGAGATGAAGCACCAAAATTCATGTGGGCCCCGTTGGGGTAAGTTAGTACATTAACTTCCCCGGGGTTGTAACTTTTGCATACGATCTCCGTTTTAGGCATGTGTTAGCCCGTTGGAAAGGTATTTTCAACAACTACACATTATTTTGTCAAAATCTGACGTCGTCTACAGTTTCACTGTGATAAGTTAAGAAAAAAATGTTTAGAGCCCCAAAACGGCCCTAGAAGTACATAAAGATGTACTGACATGAAAAATTCTAAAATAAGCCAGTTGGAATAGGTGGGAAACCACCAATATCCACATGGATTCTATGTAGGGATTTAGGAAAACCCTGTAAGTTTAGAATCCACAATTACAAAGAAATGCCCCCATTATAGAGAAACGTGTTGAGCTGAAAAATGTCCAGATGAGCCAGTTGGAATTTGGAATAGGTGGGTGGCCACCAATATCCACCTCGATCAACTAGATTCGTTCAATGAACCAGGTAGCTTTGTCGGCTTTGGTTTGAGAATGAGATGATTCTACCTGTGTGGACGCAAGGGGTAGTGCAACATCCATGGGACCCAATGGTTGAAATCTCAATCTCAATTGAAAGGGGCCGTGGTCGGTTGAGCTATGTATGGTTTTGTTGTAACTATGCTGAACATAGGGAAGACTCTCATCCTATGTGCGTGGATGCTTGGAATTGTACATGCACAAGATATAAATGATCATCCTGTTGACGACCTCGGTTTGGCCATCCGTTTGGGGGTGGAGGGTCATAGATTTGGTGAGGTTGGTGTCCAACCATGACCAGAGGCTCGACTAGAATGTGCTAAGGAATTAGTTGTCCCAATCTATGACGATGGTTCGTAGTATCCCAAAATCTACCCACACTCGTTCGAGGAAGAGCTTGGTAGTGACCTCCATTGTGATGCTCTTCTTATAGGCGACCAAAATAGCCATATTAGAAAATCAATCAACAACCACGAAAACAGAGTCATTTCCTTGCTTGGTTGAAAGAAGGTCTGACATGTAGTCCATTGATATGTATTCCGAGGGAACAATATTACCAACTTAATGAGAACTTTATCGAGTTCTTGTTTTTTCAAGGGTCGCATTTTTTTATCCTGTTTTTATAAATGGTGCTACCCATAGCACCCCCTTCCCTTTTTATGTGGTATTTTTGATGTTTTAAATTTTCTGATCCATAATATTTCCACAATATATATTTTTTTAAATGCAAGTATTTTTCATCTATTTTCAAATTTTCCAAATTTTTTTTCAATGATGTTTTTAGTCATTTTTTCATGCTTCTTTCAATCTTTAAAATATTTTTTACCATTTACTTTTTTAAAATAAAGTTTTTTCATATAATTGTGTCTCCTTAATTAATTTATAGTTCCATACTTTTAAAATATAGGGAAAAACATCATTTTAAACACATTGTTTATTTTTACTTCAATACATATAAAACAATTGTAGTTCAATAACACTATTTTTGAATATTTAGAAAAAAAATATAATTTGATTTTTTTTGATA
>JZKD02S1786473.1:80372-125080 GCA_000966675.3 Picea glauca
TTTTGTTTTGTTTTGCATAGGGATCTATTCTCAAAACCACAGTTTCAAGTAGGTCAAAATAAACCATAATTTTAACATTTAGAATTTTTTTTTTCTTTAGTTAGCTTCACTTTTTTTATTTTTTATTTATGCGTTGATTTTAAGGTTTTTTGAGCTATTGTATGAGTTTTGAAGGTCATGCTTGAAAATGTTGTAATTTTGGGAGTGGGAAGGGGAGTGTACATGCCTTGTTTCTTAATGGCTAGTTTGACAATGATACATGTTGTGCAGGACCCGATATACTTGTTGACATCCTTTCGAAGTTTCTCCCAATAGAAATGTTGTTGCATCACTTCCACTGTCTTTTCTACGCCGAAGTGTCCTTCCACCCAACTGTAGTGAACTTCCCATATCAACTTCACTCACTCGCTTGATGGGATGCAACGATGACCCAGATGACAAAATTGTTGAAATATATTATATTCCTTGGAAGGTAATAGTGTCTTTACATTATGTCAGAAGTTGTCCACAATCTTATGTAAAAGAGTATAAAACAAATATCCCATATTTATTATGGAATAATTTACTCTTGGTAGGAACATTATATAAAAAGATGATAAAAAGGAGAATTATATTATCCCATATGCAATATGTGAGAGTAATTCCTCCATATCTCTTGGTATATAATAATGGGCCAAGAGTGCCTCTTAAGGCATAACATGTGATCTTAAGGCATAACATGTGATCATCATCTTGTGTTCTCAATCATTCTTCTATATTTGTATGGGGTAATTGTGGAGTTGCTCTCTTGTAAAATTGAAGAGGATTTATGGAGTTAATAGAAGACAACCTTCTTGTAGACGTAGCCTAATTGGGCGAACCACGTATATCTGGTGTATTCCTTTTCCTTTTCTCTTTTGTTCTTATTGTGTTTGATATGTTGTTGGATTCATGGATAGGAGGTTAGTGTAGTTATATTTCTATACCTGTGATTTCTCACATGGTATTAGAGCTTGGTGGCTATGATCTACCACCTTCTATAGTTTTATCCAACACAATTATCTTCATATTTTATTTTGGGAACTGTTATTTTTTGTAGATTTTCCATCAAATCTAGTAGCCATGAGGCTTCTCTTTAAATCTAGGCACGATTCTATATGTTTGAATTTTTTTTTTTAAACCCTAACCCCTATTTTGTAGATTTTTTGAAGGTTTCTTGATTGTTTTTCTATAGATCTATATGAAAATTTGATTCTCCTCAAGGAAATCTATCTCCCGATTATTCAGATCTAGTTTTTTTTTGTAGGAAAAATTGTGCAACTTTCAAATCCAATTCTAAAAATTTTGGTGCAAAATATGAAGAAATAACTTAAAGATTTGAGTTCCACGGGAAAAAATACGCGTTTAAAAAAAAATCGTCTAATTTTGTGTCCAAAAAGCAGATGGTAAACAACTTGACGTAATTTGTTCTGGTAATGTTCAAGTTACTAATGGTCAATTAGAAGATGTTTTCCATGTTCAAAACATGCCCATCAACTTGTTTTCTATTTATCATGCATGTCAGAAAGGATATAAATTTGAATCATGGCCGAATAAATATGTTCTTAAAGATATCAACCAAAATTTCAAAGTAGTTTCTTCAAGTCCTGTTGATCATGGCACTGGTTTATATAATTTTGTTGGTTATAATTCAACTAAAAGACAACAATTTTATTCCTATGTTGCTCATGCTAATGTTTTAAGTCAATTATGGCATGCAATATTAGGTCAGTTGAATTATGGTAAAATGAAATTGTTATCTAAAATGGTACATGGCTTGCCTAATATTTCATCTACTAAAAGTGTTTCTGAAGGTTGTGTGCTTGGTAAACATCATAGAGAAATGATTGAAAAAGGTAAAGCTTGGTGTGCTAAATAAACCTTACAATTAATTCATAGTGATATTTGTGGTCCTCTTGAAACTCCTTCTCTATCTCATGCAGTTTATTTTCTTACTTTTGTTGATGGCTTTGACAGAAAATCATGGGTTTATTTTTTGAAACATAAAAGTGAAACCTTTGCTAAATTTCAAGAATTTAAGTCTTTTGCTGAAAAAGAATCTGATAAAAGTATTAAAACCTTGAGATTAGATAATGGGGGGGAATTCATTAATAAATGATTTGAAGCATATTTGTCTAAGCATGGAATTCAACATCAAAAGATTGTTCCTTATACACCTCAACAAAATGGGGTTGATGAAAGAAAAAATAGCACTTTGGTTGAAATGGCTAGATGTATGCTATATTCTAAAGGATTACATAACAAATTTGGGCTGAAGCCATTTGTTTTTCTAACTTTATTTTAAATAGAGTTCCTAGAAAAGCAGTCATGCATGTTACCCTTGAGGAAGAATGGACAAGAAGAAAACATGATATAAGTAACTTTAATATATTTGGCAGTGAATGTTGAGCTCATATTCCTGATGAAAAATGGAAAAAGTTAGAACCCAAGTCTCATAAATGTATTTTCATTGGTTATGCTGAGGATTCCAAAGCTTATAGGTTGTTTGACCCTTCTACCCAAATTGTCCTTATTCAGCAAGATGTTCACTTCAATGAAGTCTCTCCACCACATAAGTCTGTTGAACATCATGTTACCTTGAATGTGCCATTCTCTCTTGTTACACCTATATTTGTTAGCTCTTCTTCCATCTCTGTGCCTACTGTTGATTTGAGTTCACCCTCTTTTTCAAGTATTCCACCTGAATGTCACAAAGTACCTAAAGTAACTTATGTTGCTTCTCATCTTTCTGTTTGGGCACATAAAACTCTTGAATTCGTAGGTAGTGAGATCGACCATCCTTATGATACTTGTAAAACTAGATCTAACTTTTCTCTTATGACTAAAGTATTAGCCACATATGATCCTACTACTTATGCTCAAGATAAGGGTTGTTGGGCCCTTCGTTTTGATGAATAGAAGTTGTGCACATCATATTTCATCTTTATTTTGGTAAACAAAAGTTGCACAGGCTGCTGAGGAGCTGGACAATGAACTAGGGAAAGAAATAGAAAGTAGTCGGAAGGACAATGCAACATCAATTTTGAGGAAATAAGTTGCAACAATATCAAGAAGAAGAGAGAATTGTTAAGTTCTCATCCAACGAACTAAAAGATCGGATTATATATATGATATTGATATGATTGAAAAAGGGTTGTTGGCTTGAGTGTTGTTTTTGTTAGTATTATTGTTATGACAAGAGTCATTGTTGTAATGGTCCATACTGTTAGCATAGATGAGTCTTAAGATCTAGGTAAGAACCAAACCATCAATGTATCATAGTTTTGTATTAGTCTATATGTAGAGGAGAAAGAGATTGTAACCTTGTCTCATACCCGATGAGGAGCATCCTCTGATTACTTGTGTATGGGAATCGAGCTGTAAGAAAAGATTGATATGTTAATACAATTGGAGGGCCAAATTTTGGATATATCTTGTGTACTTGGTCCTCTGAATGTATTTAATATTTCTATGTATTATCTTTTATGTCTGATATACTTAAATTGCTTCATTATGAATGGTGACACAACCCTGTTTTCTTTATTCTTAGTTAGGAAATGTTTAGAACCGCTACAAGTTTAATATATCCTTTGCAAGACTAATTTGAATCTTGATCACTCTGAGATATGTCTAAGTATTCTCCTTAACCTTCCCTCTCTTTCTTGTCTCGGTTTCACTTCGGGTGAGACATCTTCCGACTCGGGAAGATGAAAATGCCAACGCTCTAGACTACTTCGGTACCTTTTAAGAGGACCTTGGTCTGAACAATTTTACGCCAACAAAATGTTTCCATTGTCGAGACCCTGTGCTTTAAAAGAGAACCTATGAGGAGAATGCTTTCACGGATTTATAGATATGAGATTCGAAAATGGTAGGAACAAAATTGTGATGCATTTATATGGAAGGAAGTAAAGTTGCGAGGTAAAAGTGAGAAGTATACAAGAGATTTTGTCTTTTATTCAGAAAGATCGAGTGACCAATATGAGATTTTTTGGGTAAAATTATCGGAAGAACTATTCCATTGGATAGATTGGCTCAAAGAATCTCCAAACTTCCAAGAACGCATCAAGAAGATGTGTACTTGGGATATAGAGAAGATCACAACACTTCATCAGTTGGATCACTAGATCATGCGAACAATCGATTTTTGGGTTAATGTGACTCTGGAGGGATACATCATTGAATTCACAGCTGAGAATCACCAATCTTTTTTATAGGTGGAAGAAATTTTCAAGAAAGGTGTGTGTGAAAGATTGTTGAGGGAAATTCCCTCGTGGATCAAAGAATTCTTGATGGAGGAGGGGATGATAACTATTCCCTTGCCTAAGATGGCAGCCTAAACACCTATGATTTGGGTAGGGTGATTTTGGGGTACAGATCATGACATGAGAAGGGGAAAGGGTTCTTTGATAGATGGGGGAAGATCAAGAAACAAATGCAAGAAATGAGAGAGCCTTAAGGAGAGTCGCCATTATTGAGAAGTGGTGGCCCGGAAAGGTAAAGAAAGAAACGAAGCAGTATGAGGTGTTTTGGAAAGAAATTAGATAAAGAGGAACAAATTAAAGAAAGAAGGAAGAGTTGAGGAAGGTAAAAAGACAAGAAAGACTGGCCAGTCTAAGATTACAATAGAGAGAAGCGTAGAAAGGAAGGAGTCCCCAGATGGGTGGACAAGAAGAGGAGCGTGCAAAAGAAAGGGAAGACGAAGTAGGTCTGGACCTTGTAGGTGATCAAGAATATTCAACCCTGATATCAGGAAGCATCAAGAATCAGGTAGAAAAGACTACTCCGGAGGAAGAAAATGAAAACCCTCAAATCAAATAAACCCACCTAGAAGTCAGTGGAACCAACCCCAAATCACCCGTCTCATAGGTGTCATCTATACCCATGGTAAATTCTACGCCACCTACGTATGTTATTTCTATTCCATCACATCTAGTTAGTCAGAATCAGTCTGTAAGTGTAAATGATGGGAGGATATTGGGATTCACAGGGATATTGAAACCAAGGCCGTTAGGTTTCATTCTAATAGGAGCAATGAGACCCACAATGGTTGGAAATATGGGAGGATAAATCGCCCGATACCCATAATTTTGGGGTAAAGGGGACGAAGATGTAGAGAAACATTGGTTCTTATGTGAGGCCATCTGGAGATCCAGAGGGACTCTCGATGCAATCAAGTTAGTATAGTTTCAGACTATCTTGAGGGGCCATGCTCTCAAATGGCACATGAAAGCTATTGAAGTAGGGGTGAAAGGACAAGTGTTCACCCTTGGCCAAGTGCGTTTCAATTTCATTGTCGAGTTCAAAATACCTCATTCATAGAAGCATGCTCTCTCTGATTTGCGGGAGATTCAGAAAAGGGAAGGAGAATCTATGTGGGAGTACAACCAGAAATTTAAATATGTTATTGGGAGGCCAGCGCATCCAATTCACGAAGATCACCAGAGGGAATGGTGCATCCAAAGATTACTACCTCTGACGAGAATTCCTTTAATGCAACAACAAATAACCACCTTAACAGACACCTTGGAAAAATCGATGAAGATCGAAGCCATGGTAGGTTATCCAAGGAGTCTGAGGATGAACAATCCTCTAGTAGGTGAAAATTTGTCACAACTCTAGGGACAAATATCGGTGCTAACGGAAAATATTCAAGAATTAACTAGACCAAGACCAGGACAACCTCAGGTTTGGTGCACAAGATTCTACATAGAAGGGAATTTGGAAAATGAATGTCTGCACATGAGGGGAATGGGACCTCCTCACAATCCGATGGGACCCTCTCCAGGACCAACGAGAGGAGTTTTTCAAGTATCGGTGGCACCACCATTCCACACACCGGGGCTATACAATACCTTCCCCAACGCGCAAGCATATTAGACAACTGAGTATTGTGATATTTGTTGGGCACATGGCCATGCACCACGACAATTTCCTATTATGAATAAGTACATGAATGTGCCTAATACAATACATTGTGAGTTCTATGCATCTATGACCCATGCTACAAATCAATGTAGAGCATTGGACGTGCTTGCAGACAGACTAGACCATACATCATTCAGAATAAATGAAACCCCCTAAGGACTTGGAAGAGGTCAAGGAGGTGGGGCTGGAGGTGGATTCAGAGGAGGGAGAAATGGAGGTAGAGGGCTGAGTTGATAGTACAAATGCAACGAATAAGATCATTTGGCTAGAGACTGCCCTCACCGGAGATGACCATGGTTCTCTCACTACATGAATAATGGGCATGCAACTGAAGACTACCCAAAACTAATCGTGAAATGGGAAGATAGGGTTTGTCAAAGAGGAGCTAATATCATAATCTCATAATTAAAAATGAGAATTGAGGGACAACTACCTAACATTAAGATCATTACTAACGAAGGAGCAAAAACTGGGGTAGATGTAGACAGTCAGCCCAAGATTTAGAAATTTGTTCCCAAAGATGACAAGTATGACCCTGTGAAACACAAGTTGTTTTTCAAAAATGCAATAGAAATATTTAAGACCATTACCACTTTAGAAATAATGTTGAATCCCTTTGAAGTCACCTCTGAACCTAACCTTGCGCAAGCCCCTACCTCACCACCAACACCTAGAAATTGTGCAATTCCAAGGAGAATCTCTGAGCAGTATCAAAGTGTAATCAATCTTTGGTTTCAATTATTCTTTGATATCCTAGGGGATGACCAACTTACGAAGAAGTTGTGCAACACCCTGTACCTAATACTGGGAAATGACGGAACCCTAAAATCCATAATAAGGACCAACCTCCTCGAGAATAATACATGGAGAATAAAAAGAAGAAAGGTGCAAACAAGAAAATAATTTAGGTTAGAATCCCAACTCGATGATTTTGAAATCAAAGATGTCATGCTATATTTGGGATCTAATGTCAACATCCTACCCAAAAAGACCTGGGAATATTTGGGAAAACCTCAGTTAGTATATTCCCCCATCCATTTGAGAATGGAAACCAGTATTGCATTTTCCTAGTAGGAAGGCTAGAAAATGTGGAAATAGATGTTGTGAGAGTTAAGACCACAACCAATTTTGAGGTAATTGAAATCATGGGAGATAAGGATCCCTACCCTTCTTTTCTCAGAATTGATTGGGAATAAAAAAATTATGCTATCATTGATCTAAAGAGGGACACCATGACGTTAGAAGTAGATGGGATAAAAGTAGTTTATCCCTTAGATCCATGTTTAGGGCCTAGATATATTGAACCAATGGACCATAATATGGAGTCAGATGCTCTTGAATAATTATACACCATAACAACAGGAGCGATAACATATTGCATAAACCCCATTGCAGATGGACCAGTAAGTTGGAGAAGCATACAGTCTGCTGACGAGGATTCAGAAGTAGCGTTTGACAGTTGGAAGCAAGGTTCATATGAGCGATTCTAAAGATGATGCACAACTGTCAGGGAAACAAGATGGATTGGAACTGAGGTCAGAAAACACCCGACATATGATGGTACCTCAGAGGTACACCGTTTTCTTGCCAACATGGCAGAGAAAATAACGACGGATCAAAGGATCTCTGTTCTTGACTTGACCTTGCAACATACCCCCACTAGATGGTGGGCCACCCATAAGGCCTCGATTATGGACTGGGAAGATGCAAAACAAGCCATCTGATGTTGATTCCAAAGGAGGGATCAACTGAAAAAATAAATGAATATATATTTTCAATATGCACAACTTTTTGATGGACGGTCTGACCCTAAAGTGCATATTGAGCATTGCTTAAAGTAGTGGATAGTTGCGAAAGTACCCTCTCACCTATGGGTTAAGGTATTTCTCCATTCGTTGGGTCCAATCCCAAAATCCTAGTATATACATGAGGATATCATAAGACAAACAAGTTGTTGGCAAACCTTACAAGACCAATTTTGCAATGACTTCTCCTTTACAAGTAAGTACCTTGAGCTCAACACAATCCTTCAAAGAATCAGGGAAATGCTTTTTACTGACATTTTCAAGAAGAGATCAAGTCTAGTAGTATGTGCTGACCATGGTAATTTTCTTTAGTCTAGTCTGAGCCTTGAAATTGATAAGATAGTTGTACCTTGCTATAAAGTTGAGAAAGACCTAGAAAAACCCGATGACTTAGAAGATCTTATAAACTTAAACATTAAAGAAATATAAGGCAGTAGAGAGATTCATGATACTATACCTAGTCACACCTGTAGCTCCTATAACTATCCACTAAAGTTGTGGAAAGTTAATATAGGGAGTGTAGAGAATCCTAAGATAGCTTCTATAGAAGATTACTGGGATGAGAAAACTACGAATGAAGTACATATCTTGTTGTAAGAGTATGAGGACTTGTTTTCAAAGATGTTCTCAGAACTGAAAGGTATAAAAGGATCCATGGGAGAAATTAAAATTGAGTTGAAACCCATCTCAATACCTGTGAAACACAGACCATACTGAATTAATCTTAGAATAAAAGAGAAGGTCAAGAAAGAAGTCGACAAAATTCTTGCGGTAGGACTCATTTTCCCAATTGAAGAAGCAGAGTGGATTATTCCCATAGTTATCCAGAGTAAGAAAGGTACAACAAATATTTGGGTATGTGTGGACTAGAAAAGTCCGAATTATGCATGTGTGCATGATCCGTTTCCAACACCTTTTAGTGACAAAGTGTTAGATCAGGTTGTGGGAAAAGAATCTTATTCATTTACAGATGGATTTTCAGGATATCATCAAGTTAGAATTGCAGAGGAAGACAAGAAGAATACCATTTTCATAACATAATGGGGATCATTCGAATACAATGTAATTCCCTTTGGGTTAAAAAATGCCCCTAAAGTTATTTCTCAGATTGTGATAACAACATTTTGAGAGTTCATCCACAAGTTGGTAGAAGTCTACATGGATGATTGGACTGTATGAATCCTATTAAAATACCACGTCGAGATACTTTGGTTAATGTTTGATAAATGTTGTGAAATTCAAATATCTCTGAATCTAAGGAAGTGCATTTTCTATTCGCCACATGGAAACCTGTTAGGCCATATTGTATGTAGAGAAAGAGTCTTTCTAGACCTAGCTAAAGTTGCGGTTATTATAAACATGTCGCCACCTACAAGTGATAAACTGTTGCGCTCTACACTAGGATATACAAGATATTACCACAGGTTCATCAGAAGATATACAACTATCACTACACCTCTAGAAAAACTGCTGAAGAAGTCTGAATTATTTCCATGGACACCAAAATGTTACAAACATTTGAAATTACCAAAGAAAAATTAAGTACTTCATCTATATTGATATTTCCAAATTGGGAAATTGAATTCCATGTACACGTGGATGCATCAGGCATTTCCCTGGGAGCCATTTTAGCACAACCAGGGGAAGGGAATGTGGACCACCCTATCTACTTTGCCAACAAAAAACTTTCGCAAGATGAGTGCAACTACACAACCACCGAAAGGGAAGGTATAGCTATGATTTATTCATTAAAAAAGTTTAGACACTACTTGTTAGGTTCTCATTTCAAGTTTTTTACTGACCATTCTGCATTGAAGTACCTAGTCAATAAACCAATACTTGAAGGACGAATTTGCAGGTGGCTACTGCTTTTTCAAGATTTTTTGTTTGAAGTAATTTTCAAACTAGGAAGATGCAATGTAGGTCTGGATCACCTTTCCAGGATGGATTCAGGGGAAAGTGGTGGAGCAGTGGATAATCAGCTCCCAGATGCGAACCTATTCCATATTGAGGCCATCCCAAAGTATCTCGAAGGCATTGATGTCTTCCTCAGTACATGGACCTGCCCAAAAACTTAATATGCAACCCAAAAGTGACACTTGGTGGTTCATGCATCAGAATATCAATTTATTTAAGGACAACTTTACAAATTGGGACTAGACAACATCCTTAGGAGATGTGTCTTGAACCACAAAAAGCAAGATATCCCGTGGGAATTCCATAGTGGAGTTGCGGGAGGACATGTTAGAGATAAAGCTACAACACAAAAGGTACTTCAAGCAAGATTATGGTGGGCTACGTTATTTAAATATGCTAAGGAGTATTCTATATCTTACAACATCTTCCAGAGGGTAGGAAAGTCATCATGTAGAAATGAACTACCCTTCAGCTAGTTAGAGCACTTCAAGCATTTGAGAAGTGGGTTGTTGATTTTATTGGACCAATCCACCCCCCAACTAAGCACTCAAAGGTGAGATACATCACTACCACAACTGATTACCTCACAAGATGGGCCAAAGCAGAGGCAGTTCAAGATTATTTGACAGATACAACTGTTCGATTTATCTTCGAGAACGTCATCACTTTGTTTGGATGTCCGAGAAGCTTGACCAATTATCATGTTAGTCACTTTTTCAACAACACAATCACAACATTAACAACATAATTCATTATACAACACCATAAGAGTAGTCCCTACCATCCAAAAGATAATGGCACAGTGGAGGCATTCAATAAAATCCTCGAAAGAGGACCGATGAAAGTATGTTGCACAAGCAGGGAAGATTGTGATGATAGAGTTCCAACTATCTTGTGGGCTTACAGGACTATCACAAAGAAGTTACATAGGTATCCTCCATTTCAATTGGTTTATGGGAAATAAGTTGTTGTACCTACATAATTTATTACTCGTAGTCTCTATATAGCACAAGATACACACATGATAGATGATGAATCAGTTGTGCAAAGGATTGCAGACTTACAAGAACTTGAGGAAGCAAGATTTTTAGCAGATTTTCATCAAACAATTGATAAAGCTAGACAACATAATTGGAAGGATAGGAAAATTAAGTCCAAAAGATTCACGCAAGTGGATAAGATACTACTCTATGACAGTCGATATCAGAAACATCTAGGCAGGTTGCACATGCATTGGTTGGGTCCATTCATAGTTGCGAAAATCTGACATTCTGGTGCAGTCAAGCTAGTGCAACTGGATGGTATCCTTCAACCAAGATGGATGAATAGCACCCGCCTGAAACATTATATTTCTCACGATTGAGCCAAAGGAATTTTTCTCCAGTCCAAAGGAGCATGTATAGTAGTTAGATTTTGATTTCCCGTAATTTCTTTAATTCAGTTAATAACATTGGAGTGTACGTTGTTGTGCCACAACACATACTCTTTATTTTTTAGTCTAAGTGTTTCTTTCGTGCATAACTTCTTACGCAGTCACACATGATCCAAAGAGCCACCATTACATTAAAGGAAGTCATTAAATATGACAGGGAACTCATTGTGGTCAGAGGGGGGGAGAATCTGAATTATATCATAGCCCATGTACAACACACATCATGTCTAGTCATTCACTTTATGGTAGCTACAGTAACCCGTCAGACCTTTCCGTTAAGCCATAAAGGAACGATACATGTAGATTCCATTGGTATCCCTGCTAGGATCCTTAACCATTAAAATGATAAGCCCTCAGTTTGACCACATATCTGTCAGCTAGTTCATTAATGACCAGGATCACCTCGTATATCTTACCCCATTATCAATCTTGTCGGACACCTCATCCTGAGATTGCATTTGTAATTTCATAATGAATGTCCTTAGGAGTAATTATAGAGCTATTCAGTTATCCTGCGTATAATATTTTGTGACTTCACGATTGAGACTCATTGTTTTCATCAGTTATCCTTTGTCTTGCGCTATCTGTATTCTCGTCTAGTTTGTGATATCTCCTGCTCCCTAGTCATGACCTCGGGCCCCTACCCAATCTGTCTATTTGTCTAAGTAATCTAGAGACAAAATTACAAGAGAAACATGAGGCCAGATTTCAACTCCAAAAGAGGCAATTCCAAACGAGTCATGTGATCCCCGAGTTGAGATCATGGGAGATGTCAAGAGAAAGGCCGAGCAGGTAAAACTCCTCGATCTCAACCTCACAGACCAATTATTATTCCTGTAGATGAATATTAGTGTATTCTGGGACTTGGCTCTCGATGCAGTGGGAGGCATGTAGTTTGTGTCAAAGATAGAGTTCATCAACCTATTCAATTCAACCATCATGACCCTCATGGATCTACCGGTTTTCGGAACCACTAGTGAGGTTGCATAGTGCACCAAGTTTTTGATCAATCGGGTGCATGACAGGAGCTTATGGTTCGATAGGAGATATTTGATTCATGTTGAGGATATCCACCAGCTCACCGGACAATCCCTTAAGGGTGAGGATGTCTCAAAAGGTTTCCAAGGGCCAAGAAAGCACAAAAAGAATAAGGGTGAAGTCAGTATGTATGAGAAATTCCATACACAGAGAGGTGGAAAGACGACCAAAATCGACCTAATCCTACCAGAGATGGTCCATACAACCTGCTATGTGATCGCTAGCAAGGTTATGCGCTCGTACTACAAGGGAAAATGCACCTTAGATTCCCTTTGGGTAGCATATTTATGTGTCAATGGAGTTGTGTTCAATTGGTGCAACTACCTACTAGAGGAACTCCTGATTGCATGTGAGGAGTCTTAGGAGAAAGGGGGACCATTTACATACAACTACCAGTTAGTCACGTTCTCTATGTGGAAATGCATGTCACCCACAGGAAGAAAATTTCCACTTGCATACAAGGGTCACCTAGCCAAGATGTTTGATCCCTGGAACATATGGTCGGACTCAAAGGAGTTCAACAATGCAATGTTTCTGAAGTGGTACAACCAACTTATCGATGCAACTTAGCGGTTGCGCATACCACAAGAATTGTTCAACCTCAACACCTGGAATATCGCATTCAGACTAAATCGACACTACACATTTGTTTGGCCGACACATGTGAAGCCCGAGGACTTCCACACGAGGTTGTTACCCTTCTATCTAGACGAGGAAGCCTTTTCCAAGGAATTCATGTCATGGCTAGGTGTTAAGTGCAACCCACACAAGTCTGGTATGCATTACCTCTTGCCACCGGAGCTCTTGAAGAAAAGAGGGAAGGAAGAAGGATTAGGGCCAAGTTCTACCCCAACAACAAAGAATTCGAAGGTCCAAATGCCGACAGACTCAGAGGAAGAAGAGGATGTAGAACCTCTGGAGTAGAAGAAGAAATTGCCTACATTTTCATAACTCCCATAACATGTCACATTATCGGGCATATATGTGAATGAGATTCTTATCACTTCCTTCATAGGGGATCCATCAATCAAGAAACCCCGAGCATGTATTTCTCCTGTGAAGGTATTGAACCCACATCCAATATCCTTGGTTGTACCTCTTACTAGAACAACCTCTCGAGCCGCCCAGACTATGATTAACATCACATATGATCCCAATCATACACCACTACCTACACAACCATCATCACCAAAAAATCCCCATTGCCACCTCAAGACACCGCTATTCCATCCCAAACCCACTTTTCCTTAGCCCATGTAGCTAGATCTACCCAACCCATCTGAGCATGTACTAGAACATACTACCCTGACCACTGAAGCCTTGATCTAGTAAATCACTCTATCAGTACCTATTTTAGGAACTTTGCATTCAGCAGAGAGTCAGGAACAAGAAATTCCACTACTTATTCCAATACTGCAAGTTCCAGGCACCTAGAGTCCTCTCTCAACAATCAATGTTAAGACTCCCATCATCAAAACTGAGAATCCATAAGTTTCATTACAAACAAGAAAAGAGCACAAATGGTTCTGAAAGAAACCCAAACCACATCAAGGCAGAGTGAAGCATCCCTAAAAGAAAATCTGTAGCTAGTATTCTAGGATCCACAACGATGCACAAAACTGTTGCATCTCTACCTTGCCAAGATTTTTTTTTCCCTCTACTTCCAACATCTTTGAAGACTAGACTTGAACATCAATTGCAAGGTCCATCCCCAAGGGAAGAAGAGGTCGAGACACCATCCGAAAATTCGATGGCTAGTGGACTTTCACTACAAGTCTGATTACCCCTGGATGCCACTACTTCATCAAACGACCTCACTTAGTTGACGACAACACAACTGGTGGGCATAATCAAAGCCTCAAATGAATAATTGGAGAAGAGGATCCACCAGGTTGAACGAGAAGCAGATTTATGGAAACAAGAAAGACTCCTTGCGAAAGCATAACAAACTCACAAGGAATATTCAAAGATTAAGGAAGAACATAAGGTAGAAAATGTAAACGACAAACTTACAGAGGCCTAGACAATGGTCAGAAAGACAACGCCTTGGCAACCAAAATCCAACACAACAAGCAAGCTCGCAGAGCATATTGAATTAATTCAGGTATCCTGGTAAGAGCCAGCATAAAGACAAGAAAATATCGAAGCACATTTGTGGGATAGTAAGCGAGAAGATGAACTACAACCCAAGAAGATGCAAGAGAAAATGGAGAAAATTGTTATGGAAGGAAACAATGCAAGAGAAACCTTGCATAAAAGGACTGCATAATGCACAAAAATATTCATAGAGGTTAGTGATTGGATAGAAATCATTTCAAGGCACAACCAAACATTGGAGGACTTGTGCATGAAGATCCAATCACTCAACGATGAAGCAACCAACACCTCGGATCCGCTGGAACAACAACATAAATTTGACAAGATCCAGTAGGTGGAAAATGATCTCAATGCATTGTATGAAGCTCAAAATATGGGTAAGAAAGACCTACGATATTTTTGACCTATAGTCCAAACAAATTATCTATAGATGCATCAAGTAGACACCATAGATGATTCAGAATGGAATTCCTTAGTTGCATCCAAGAAAAAAGAATGAATCATAGATGCCACCCAACAGTTTCTTACTAAAGCCTCGGTACTTTCCAGAAAGTGGCAGGACAAAGTGGACAACTTTCAAGAAGTCAAAAAAAGAGCCCCAAAACTCATACCTGAGTTGGGCCCTTCATTTGAAGAAGATAAAGAAGAAACATTCCAAGATGGAAATGGAAGCAACTTGGAACCAGAAGGAAAGAAAGAACAACAATCCAACCTAGAGACCATGGAACACCTGAAGACTTGACTCGGGGCGAGTCAAGGATTGTGGTCGGAGCCTGTGGGCCTGGAGCCCATTGGGCCCTTTGTTTTGATGAATAGAAGTTTCACACATCATATTGAAGCTTCATTTTGGTAAACAGAAGTTGCGCAAGCTGTTGAGGAGCTGGACAACAGACTAAGGAAAGAAACAAAAAGTGGTTGGAAGGATGTCGCAACATCAATTTTGAGGAAATAAGTTGCAACAAGATCAAGAAGAAGAGAGAATTCTCGGTTTCTCAACCAACGAACTAAATGATCAGATTATATATATGATATTGATATGATTGAAAAAGGGTTGTTGGCTTGAGTGTTGTTGTTGTTAGTATTGTTGTTATGACAAGAGTCACTGTTGTAATGGTCCATACTGTTAGCATAGATGAGTCTTGAGATATGGGTAAGATCCAGACCATCAATGTATCAGAGTTTTGTACCAGTCTAAATGTAGAGGAGAAAGAGACTGTAACCTTGTCTCATACCTGATGAGGAGCATCCCATGATTACTTGTGTATGGGAACAGAGCTGTAAGAAGAACCTGATATGTTAATATAATTGGAGGCCCAAATTTTGGATATATCTTGTGTAATTGGTCCTCTGAATGTATTGAATGTTTCTCTGTATTATATTTTATGTCTGATATACTTAAATTACTTCATTATGAATGGCGATGCAACTTTATTTTGTTTATTCTTAGTTAGGAAATGTTCAGAACTACTACATGTTTAATCTATCTTGCGCAAGACTAATATGAATCTTAATCACTCCGAAATCTGTCTAAGTATTCTCCTTACCCTTCCCTCTTTTTCTTGTCTCGGTTGCACTTCGGGTGAGAACTCTTCCCTCCCAAGAAGATGAAAATGCCAACGCTCTAGAATACTTTGGTACCTTTTTTTGGTAACTATAAGAGGACCCTGGTCTAAACACTTTTATGCCAACTTCTATTCATCAAAACGAAGGTCCCAACAAGGGTCACCCTCATTGGGAACACGCTATGACTATTGAGTATGAATCTCTAATAAATAAAAATACATGGAATCGTGTTCCCCTTCCTCTGAGAAATAAGTTAATTGGTTTTAAATGGATATATAAAACAAAGTTTACTGCAGAAGGTCATATTGAAAAATATAAAGCAAGTTTAGTTATGCTGAAATGAATACAATCAGAATCATTTTATCTCTTGCTGCATCTTATAAATGGGAAATACACCAAATGGATGTTAAAAGTTATTTTTAAATGGTGATCTTAATGAATACATTTATATGCAACAACCCCCTGGATATTTTAGTGCTAAAAATTCTAACTTAGTATGCAAATTACACAAGTCTTTGTATGGTCTCAAGTAGGCACATAGGGCTTGGTATGATAAAATTGATGCCTATTTCTTGAATAATGGTTTCAAGCGGTGTATATATGATCAAAATACGTATGTCAAGGACTTTGGTCATTGTGTCCTCTTTATTGTCTTATATGTAGATGATCTGATTATCACTAGAAACCAACTTGTTTTAATTCAAAATATGAAAAGTGATCTTCAAAACCAGTTTGAGATGACAGATCTTGGCATCTTGCACTATTTCTTGGGTCTTTAGATATGGCATATGGTCAATGGTATTTTTCTCTCACATCCAAATTATGCAACAAATTTATTGTCTCGTTTCCATATGAGTGATTGTAATCCCTCTCCCACACCATTTCAGTCTGGTGTTAAGTTAACTATGGAATGCACTACTCCTCTTGTTGATGCTATACTGTACCGTCAGTTTGTGACAAGTTTGTTATATTTGAAACACAACATGCCCGAAATATATTTTGTCATCAATATGGTTTTTAGGTTCATGCAGAAGCCTCATGAAACTCATTGGCAGGAAACCGAGAGAATTCTACGATACTTAAAAGGGACAGTGAGTTATGGTGTATTTTATTCGAGCAATGCTACAATTTTAGTTCTTGGTTATACTGATTCTGATTGGGCAGGTGATAGTTTAGATAGACGATCTAGTGCACCTTATCTATTTCAATGTGGTTTAGGTCCAATTTCTTGGTCTAGTAAGAAGGTGAATAATTTGGCATTATCTTCTTGTGAAGCAGAGTACAAAGCAACCAAAGAAGAAGCTAAAGAAGCAATATCATTATGCCATTTTCTTATAGATCTTAGATTGATTCAAAAATATGCCATAGAGTTGAGATGTGACAATCAAGGTGAAATACAACTTGATTATAATAAGATATGTCACTCTGAGATAAGACATATTGATATTGATGCACATTATATTTGAGATCTAGTTGCAGATGGTACTATCTCTATGACATATTTTCCTACTGAGCAACAAGCAGTCAATATCTTCACCAAATCCATGACAGAGGAAAAGTTTGTACGTATTCACTCTTTGTTGGGGATGAGGTAAGTTGTTATCAAGGGGGGGCATTCATAATGAATCCTTCCTCCATTAGTGTGGGATTTTCTACCGGCCATTATTAAGGGGGAGTGTTGGAAGTTGTCATCAAGGGGGAGCATTAGTAATGACTCATTCCTCCATTAGTGTGGTATTTTCTCCTAGCCATTATTAAGGGGGATTGTTGGAATATATTGTGTTCCTTGGAAGGTAATAATGTTTTTTTATTATGTCGGAATTTTTCCACAATCTTATGTAAAAGAGTATGAAACAAATATCACATATTTATTATGGAATAGTTTACTCTTGGTAGTAACATTATATAAAAAGATGATAAAAAGGAGAATTATATTATCCCACATGCAATATGTGAGAGTAATTCCTCTGTATCTCTTGGTATATAATAATTACAAGAGTTCCTCTTAAGGCATAATATGTGATCATCATCTTGTGCTCTCAAGCATTCTTCTATATTTGTATGGGGTAATTATGGAGTTTCTCTCTTCTAAGATTGAAGGAGATTTCTGGAGATAATAGAAGACAAACTTCCTATGGACATAGACCAATTGGGTGAACCACATATATCTGGTGTATTATTTTTCCTTTTCTCTTTCTATTCTTATTATGTTTGATATGTTGTTGGATTCATAGATAGGAGGTTACTTTACTTATCTTTCTATACCTGTGACTTCTCACAACAACAACCAATCTTGAAGATGGAAATCAATGATAGTTGTGTTTGTTCCCAACATATGGTAGAGAGTGGTGAAGTAAGGATCTCTCTCGTAGAGTTCGGGCCATCCAGAGGTCTCATGTCCATAGGAGTGTAGCACCATGGTTAGTGATGCAACTGGAGGTCGATTGAGGAATTCAATGATGCGGTTGGTGCTCCCTGTCTTATACTTGATGTTGAGATGGAATTGCTGCAAGTATGCAGACCACTTCTGATGTAGGCCATTCTACAATTTACCTTATGTCTACATGAACTATAGAGGATTATGATCAATGTGGATGATTTTCTCCTTACCGAGAATGTAATTCCTCCACTTGCGGCAGGCTTGTACAATGGAGTACATTCATTTGTCATAAGTGGGGTACTTACGAATAATATCTAATAACATCTCAGTATGATAGGCCACGGGATGTCCATGCTAAGTGAGAATTGTACCCACAACATAATATGAAGAATATATCTCAATATCAAAGGGTTTCCATAGGTCAGGTGATAAGAGCACCAAGGCTAAGCACATGCGTTGTTTCAAATCATCGTACGCTTTTTATTGTGAATAGCCCCACACAAATGTTTCCTTTCCACCACCCCTGGTCACTTGGCTAAGGGCCCATGCAATGTGGGATAATTCCAACACAAGCCTACTTTAGAAATTAGCAAGGTCTAAGAAGCTTCGAAGATTAGTTAGTGTGGTAGGGGCTAGCCAATCATAGATGACCTAGATCTTGTCTATATCAACAAGAACCCCATGCTCATCAACAATGTAGCCTAGGTACTGGACCTTGTTCATGCCGAATGTAAAATTTTCCAAATTTTCATATAGCTTGTGTTGCTGCAGAGTGTGTAGAACCTATTGAATATGTTGCAAGTGTTCTGCCCACATTTTGTTGAAGATGAGGTTTTCATCCAAATACACCACCATAAAAGAATGGGTGAAATTCTACAAAAGATCATCCATCATCCTCATGAAAGTTGTTGGGGCATTTATCAAGACAAATGGCATGACCAACCATTCAAAAAGACCTTCTTTGGACTTGAATTCAATCTTCCATATATCAGTCTTCTCTATTGGGACCTAATGGTTGTTGGACTTCAGATCAATATTATGGAAGTATTTGGTCCCCTTGAGTTGGTTAAAGAGGTCATCAATTCGGGGAATTGGGTACCAGTTCCTAACTGTGATTTTATTTAGGGCTCGATAATCAATGCATAGTCACAAGATCCCATCTTTCTTTTGTACAAACACGATTTGTATTCCACAAGGTGATGAACTTGGTCAGATGTGCTCCTTTTCGAGCAACTCTTGGATCCGGCACTTGATTTCCTCGATAGACTATCCCATTGGATAACGGTGCACCGTGGGTCAGATCTATTGAGTGCTTGACCAAATAATGCAGAGATACCCTAGTGGGTGAGGAGAAGATGTATTTTTATTCTTCCATGACCTTATCCACTTACTTCTGATGCGTGGAGAGACCTGTCATGGAGGCCATGAATGTGGATGCAACCTCCCACTCACTTTGAGTGAAAATAAGAAAGAAAATTTTTTTTTCGGCATGAGAGATGAACTTCTTGCATTGCTTGGCAGAGATCAAGGAAATGGCAGTAGATGGGACTACCTCAGGTATCCTATACAATTTTCTGTCCAAAGTAATAATAACACTACGAGGCCCAAACTCATATACATCATGATGTTTCCATAAATAAGGTTGGCCCAAAATAACATCACAAACTTCAAGGGGGGTGACATCACACAATACCTAATCTTTGAAGGGTTTGATGTTGTAAGCCAGAAAACACTGTTGGTTGATGTGAAGATTTCTCCCTTGGAAGAGCCATCCAATGGTGTACAACTATGGGTGTGGTGTTGTCGTCAGAGATAACCGCTTGATGACCTCCATTGAGATGAGGTTCTTCTGGCTACCATTATCAATGATGAAGTGCATCAGATTACCCTTCACCCAAATCTGTGAATGAAAGATGATATCACCTTCCTATGGTTCATCAGTATCACCGGGTTGGAACTTGGTGGTAGCAATGATGTCATTGGGTTTTGCATCAATGATTTGTCTCCCTTTTTTGGGTTCTAACTCAGAGTTGGTTCCCACATTTGATTTAGAGGCTTTCACCTAGACCACCAATGACTGCTTTGAGCGACATTCAATGGTGTTACTGATCCAGATTTAGGAGCGGAACAAACTAATTAAAAGATTGAATACAATAAACACAAAGATATGAAGAATAACACAAATATCTAGTGAACAATATCTTCTATAAAATAATGAAATAGTCTGAAACTGTAAAACTGCAGAACTAAAAATTGCTTGAATGGTGGTAGTTATCTCTGAAAAGAGATGTGGTTGCTACATGCATCCGTCTAAGCAGAATGGATTACAATGAGGCCCTAGAGGCCCTTTTCATATTACTCATGAATGCCAAAACTATATACATCCAAAAACCTAACCCTAGAAGGCAAAACGCCAAAAGTCATGTGGGCCCTATGGGTAAGTTGGTGTAATTTGGTACCTCAACTTCCTAGGGTCATAAATTTTGCATATGACCTCCGTTTTAGGCGCGTGATAGCCCGTTGGAAAGGTATTTCAAAGAAATACACATTATTCCATTAGAATCTAAATTTGTCTACAGTTTGACTATGGTGAACCAAAAAAACAAAATTTAGGGCCCCAAAACAACCCTAGAAGTACAACAAGATGTGATGACATGAAAACATACAAAATAAGCCAGTTGGATTAGGTGAGAAGCCACCCGTATCCACCTGGAGAATGTGTGGGGCTTCACTCAACCCCAAAAGTGTAGAACTCGCAATTATAAATCAGTACATAAGGATGTGCTGAACAAAAACAGACACGAGGAGCCAGTTGGAATAGGTGGGTGGCCACCAATATCCACCTGGATCAATCCCCCCCCCCCTTAGGAAGCACCGATCTCCATTGTGTTGAGTTCCCCCATCAGGTGAGGAAACTTCTGTTGGATTTCGCTCTAGGTGAGACACTTTCCTTGGTGTAGGATTTGCCCTACCTTGACAACCCGATAAAGCTAGATCCACTGCTAGCGAGTGCCCTTGACCTATGTGTCCACAATATGATTGGTGGATGCTTGTTCCATGAAGTCATGGTTCATCTATGTTGGTGTTATTTGTTCGACGATCTTAGAGGTGTCCAATAATGGTGGAAAGTATGGCCTAAGGAGGTCCACATTGAATACTGGATGCAAACCAAGGAAGGGTGGAGTGTTGAGCTCAAAAGAATTGCTACCCATAGCCTTGGTGATAGTGTAAGGCCCATAACGAAGTGGCTGAAGCTTGCGATAGGACCCGATGAGATGATCCTTCTAAAAATGTAACCAAAATTTGTTAACAACCTAAAACTGGTGTGGTGCCCTGTGTTGATTGTGGCGCTACTTGTACTTAGCATTGGATTTATGCAAAATCTTCTGGACTTGTTGGAGGATGTGTTGAATCCTCTCAATGAATCTGGTGGATTTTTCGATCACTGAATGATCAGGGGAAGATTATGTATGTGCGGTGGAAAGAGAAAGTACAACATCAATGGGTCCCAACGGTTGGAATCCCAGACCCACCTGAAATGGGCTATGGCCGGTAGAACTATGGAGAGCCTTGTTGTAGTTGTGTTGGACATATGGGAGACTCTCATCCCATGTATAAGGATGCTTAGAATTGTACTTGCACATGATGTGTACAATCATTTGATTGATGACCTCGGTTTGGCCATCAGTTTGGGGGTTGAAAGTAATGGATTTTGTGAGCTTGGTGTCCAATAGAGACCAGAGAGTTGACCAAAAGGTGTTGAGTAACCTGTTGTCTCAGTCGGAGATGATGGTCTATGGTATCCCAAAGTGGACCCAAACTCATTCGAAGAATATCTTTGCAGTATCTTCCACTATGGAATTCTTCTTATAGGTTGTGAGGATGGCCATCTTCAAAAACTGATCAATGACCACAAACACACAGTCATTTCCGTGCTTGGTGGAAGGAAAACTAGACATGTAATCCACTGATATGGATTCCCATGGCTTCTCGGGAATAGGAAGAGGGGTGTATAATCCTTGCTTCTTGATGGATGGCTTGGAAATGGCACTGACAGTGCATGTTCTGATATACTTGCTGACGTCTTGTCGAATTTTTGGCCAATAAAAATGTTTCTGAAGAATGGACACAATTTTCTCTACGCCAAAATGTCTTGCCACCCAATTGTATTGGGATTCCCAAATCATCTTTGCATGCTTGATTGTAGGAACATAGAGATGTCCCAGGTGGCATAAGAGTATGTCCCAAATGTGAAAATTAGTGACAATGGCGCATGTACCCAAGATATGATATGTGGTGGTGAAGTCTGGATCTTCCTGATAAAGTTGGGGCCACTCCGATGTTTCATGTCCATAGGACTGGAGCACATTGGTGAGTGTAGCCATAGGAGGCCGACTGAGGTAGTCAACAACATGATTGGAGATACATGTATTATACTTGATGTTGAGATGGTAATGATGCAGGTAGGTGGACCACTTATGATGGTGGTCATTCTGCAATTTCCCACATATTTGTATGAACTGCAGAGGCTTTTGATAAGTGTGTTTGATCATCTCTTTCCCCAGAATGTAATGTTTCCATTGATGCCAAGCTTGTAAAATGGAATACATTTCCTTTTCATAGGTGGGGTATTTTAGGACAGTATCGAAGAGTGTCTCACTATGGTATTCCACAGGATGCCCATGCTGAGTGAGAACTACACCCACATCATAGTCATATGCATTAGTCTCAATCTTGAATGGTTGTTGCAGATCGAGCAAGGAGAGTACTGGAGCTAAGCACAAGTGATGTTTCAGATCATCGAATGCTCATTGTTACTCCTTCCCCCACACAAAATTGGCCATACCACTACCCTTGGTCACCTGGCTGAGGGCCCATGCAATATGGGAGAATCCTAACACGAACCGTCAATAGAAATTGGCTAGTCCCAAGAAGCTCCGAAGCTCGATTAGTGTGGTCTGGGATGGCTAGTCATGGATGACTTGGATCTTAGTTGGATCAACATGTACCCCATGCTCATCAACAATGTATCCTAGGTATTGGACCTTTTTCATGCCAATAGAGCATTTTTCCAAGTTGGCATAAAGCTTGTGCTACTGTAGAGTGCTCACAACCTGCTGAATATGCTACATTTTCTCCTCCCACATTCTGCTGAAGATGAGAATGTCATCCAAATATACTACCAGAAAGGAGTTAGTGAAGGGTATCAATACATCATCCATCAAGCTCATGAAAGTGGTTGGTTCATTTGTTAAGCCAAAGGGCATGACTAACCATTCATAGAGACCTTCTTTAGACTTGAAGGTTGTCTTCCAGACATCAGTTGGTTCGATGGGAACCTGGTGGTAGCCAGACTTTAGGTCAATATTGTTGAATAAATTTTCTCCCTTGAGTTGGTTAATAAGGTCATCAATCCTAGGAATGGGGTACCGGTTCCTGACTGTGATTTTGTTTAAGGCTCTGTAATCAATGCAGAGTTGCCAAGTCCCATCCTTCTTCTGCACCAGTACAATTGGGCTTCCACAAGGGGAGGAGTTGGGTATGATGTTCCCCTTTTGAAGAATATCTTGGATCTGACACATGATTTCATCATTCTCCATTAGCAAGTGTCGATATACTGGCCCATTAGGTAGAGGTGCGTCCAGGGTCAGATCAATTGGATGCTTGACTTGGCAGTGTGTTGGTACCCCTACAGGTGAGGCGAAGATGTCTCTGTTTTTTTCCACTATCTCGTCCACTTGATTCTACTGCAAAGAGAGGTGTTGTATAGAGGCCACAGATGTGGCGATGACCTTATGCTTATTGTGAGAACATATCACAAAGAATATGAACTTACCAGCCTGTGAAATGACCTTACTGCATTGCTTAGCAGAGATTAAAGAAATAGCAGTAGGAGGTGCCACCTCTGGGACACTGTACAATTGTCTACTCAAAGTAATAATAACATTGCAGGGTCTAGACTCATGCACAACATGAAGCTTCCACAAATATGGTTGTCCTAAAAGAAAATCAAAAAATTCAAGGGGAGAAATATCACACAGTACCTCATCTTTGAAAGGCTTGATGTCGTAGGGAAGACAACATTGTTGGCTGACACGAAGATCTCTTCCTTGACAAAGCCAACCGATGGTGTATGGTTGTGGGTGTGGTGTTGTTGGCAAGTCCAACCACTTGATGACCTCTACTAATATCAGGTTCTTCTGACTACCGCTATCGACAATGAAATGAATTGGAGCCCCCTTGACCCACATCTGCAAGTGAAAGAGGCGTTCCCCTTCCTCTAGTTATTTTGGTTTGCTTGGAAGGACTTTGGTGGTAGAGGTCATGGAACTGGGTTCAACATCAATAATCCGCTTCCATCCTTCAAGATTTTACTCAGAATTAGAATCGACCTCCGACCCGGAATCCTTCAGCTAGGCCATGAGGGACTTCTTGTAGCGACATTCGTCGGTGTTGTGCCAAGGACTTTTATGGTACTCACACCATTTTTCTGTGTCCTTCTTCATCTTCTCATTACCCTTATTATGTTGTGGCATGGACGGATTGTCCCGAGGGAAACCATCTCAACTTGGTCCCTTGCTGTGTGGGTTGGGGTTGCCTTTTCCCTGCTTCGCATGTGAGAGGTTTGCAGATCCAAACTCTCGTCGTTTTTGCTTAAATTTCTGCTTGATCTTGACAACGTATCTATAAGCCATTACCAATGAGACAATGTACAAGAACTCCATTTCTATTTGAATGTATCTATGTAGACAACCACGATATTTGAGCACCATATGACGCTCATAATATTTGATATCCAATTTGGTGTGTAGGGTGTAATGTTCCCAAGCCAATTTTTTTTCGCTTGGGGACACTAGCTAACCACTGAACTAACTAATTGGCTGTTTGTGTTTGCAGGAAGGCCACTGATATTTTTGCCTTAGGGTTTTATTCAGTTATTCAATATAGTTTTAACAATATACATTTATCACAATGCAATATATCATCAATACAAAAGATATGGAACCACAAAGCACAGATCTGACCTTTTATTATGAGAAGAAGAACCCGATACAATAGAGAAGAAGATATGGAATAACATCAGATGGCTCCAAGATAAATGTATGAGCTGCTACAAAATGCTCCCGGAAATACCAGATAAGCCTCCCAAAGGTTGGATGCAAGATGAGATATCCAATACAAAAAGCTAGGGTTTTACCCAAACCTCTAGCTACTGGCATGTCCTGCTGAAAGAATGTGAAGACCAAGGGTTCGACCCTCCTGAAGAAGACCTCCAAATGATACCAAACTCCACCAAGAGATAGATCAGGGCAAGGGAAACCCCCTCCTGAAGTATGAAGCATGAATACTAAGTCTTCCTCCTCAAACTACTGCAAACCCTAATAAGGTACGACCCTCCTGAAACCTTAAATATGCCCAACAACTCGGCCTAGGTGAATGAGGTATCCAAATTACCTGAAACTCTCTAGGATGATATATCAGGCAACCACAAGCCCCTAGGAGAAGTTTCATGATCAGATCTGAAGTAGAGCCTCTAGATATGAGAATCTCTAAATCACCAAGATGACCTCCTTCCTTCAAAACCATCCAAACCTGTAGACAATAACCTGGCCGTAGTAAATCCTCAAGAAAACATCCAAAATGATGAGCAAGGTCCTGCAAGAAAAACCCAACTGCTAGAATCTCCAAAAGATCCCTCAAATAGCTGGATCAAAATGTTCCTCAAGCAATGGTGTGCCCCTGTTGAAAAACCCTAACTGGTATGGCCCTGCTGCTCTCCTGAATAAACGATGAGTGTGGAATGGTGTGGGTGGAGTATTTCATCCATGAGACCAAGCTTGGAACAAGGTGAGTGGAATCATTTACCATTGAGTTGTTCTCTAGGGTTTGCAATCTCAAAACCCTCAAAACTGTGTGCTCAAGAGCTCAACAAGCAAAATACCAAATATCCAAGATGAAATAAAAGGTGCGCCCTAGCCTTCCTTTTATTCTTCCATTCTATTTTCCTGTTGAGTTAGTTTAACCCCTAGGTTCAACTTCTAACTCAACCTCCAATGTTCTAATTCTTCATTGAGTTACTTTTTTCCCTTTTTCCCTTTTCCCTAAGTCAACTTCAAAATATAACATTAGTTTGGTTGACTTTCCCCATGCTATATGAGACTATGGTCTAGTGGGGATGTCTAGACCACTAAGTCTTTCCAGACCTCTTCATCAAGAGGCGGGGGACATTATAGTCTCCCCTGCTAGAAATTTCTTGTCCTTAAGCAATTCCAAACCTGCCTCTTGTACCACTTGTTCGTTCTCCCACATGGTATCCTCAATGGGTAAATCCTTCCATTTGATCATGTACTCTTTGATGCTTCTCTTCTGGAGCTTCTTCTCCCGAGCCTCTAGTATCTCCTCCAGAATTAGAACCAGTTGTCCCTCTTCATCTAGATGTGGCACCGCCTCTAGGGGTGTGATGTGTTGGCTGATGGCCCTCTTTAGGTTGGACACATGAAAGATATTATGTATCCTGCTACCCTGTGGGAGGTCCATCTCATAGGCTACGATGCTTACCTTCCTGCTGATCCTGTAGGATAAAAAAACCCGTGGTTGGCACTTCTTTGCCCTGCTTCTTTTCATAGAAGCCTTCCTATATGGTTGGAGCCTTAGGTAAACTAAGTCACCAACCTAAAAATTATGCTCAATCCTATGTTTATCTGCTTGGAGCTTCTGCTGGTTCTATGCCCTCTGTAAATGATCCTTCAACTCCTTGAGGATATCCTGACTCTGTTGTACCTAGTTTTGTACCATCGGGGCCCTGCTGTCACCAAAAGAGAGTGGATCATAACTGTACAATGCCTTGAATGGGGTCATGCCTATGGACATGTGATGGGTGGTGTTGTAGCAGTACTCCCCCAAATGTATCCATTTGACCCAGGCCTTATGCTTCCCTGCCACATAATTCCTGAGATAGCCTTCCACCCATTTGCTGACTATTTCGGTCTGTCCGTCCGTCTGAGGATGATAGCTAGTACTAGGAGTCAAGGATGTACCAACTAGCCTAAATAACTCCTACCAGATTGTACTCATGAATCGACTATCCCTGTCACTAACAATGGTTTTGGGTAGCCCATGAAGTCTGAATATCTCCCTGAAGAATAATTCGGCCACATGTGCTGCATTGGAGTCTGTAGCAATGGAGAAGAAGTGTGAAAACTTTGTCAACCCGTCCACCACCACAAAAGCACAATCCTTCCCCTGCGCCTTAGGCAACCCTATGATAAAATCCATGGATATGCTTTCCCACTTGTGCTCTGGGATGGGTAGGGGTTGTAGCAGTCCTGCCGGGTGAGTGTGATCATCCTTATTCTCTTGGCAAGTCGTACACTCCTTAACATGATTCATCACATCCTCCTTGAGGCCCTTCCATGAGAACCTCTCCCTCACCTACATGTATGTCTTGTCAATCCCTTGGTACCCTACCATTGGTGAGTCATGACATGCTTGCAATACTTTGGCCTTGAAGGATGATTTAGGAACCAAAACGATTCTCCCCTTATAATAGATGATGCCATCAATGACCCAAAAGTTATCGTCCTGTATTTTCCCATCCATTACCTGAAAAGTGAACTGATTTTATAAATATTCCATCATCAAATGGTCCTTCCAATCGACTGACACATCTTTTATGGCATAAATTGATGGTCTTCTAGACAATGCATATGCAACTACATTGTTTTTCCCTTTGACAAATTCAATTTCAAAGTCATAGGCTTGTATTCTGCTTACCCATTTTTGCTGCCTTTGATTTAAGTCTCTCTGTTCCAAGAAGTACTTAAGACTGTTATGATTTGATTTTACCACAAATCGTGCACCTACCATGTATTGTCTGAATTTGGCCAGAGTGTTCATGATGGCCAACATCTCTTTGTAATATATGGTGTAAAGTAACTCAGGTCCCCTAAGTTTCAACTCTCATAGGCAAGAGGGTGCTTATTTTTCATTAGTATGGCCCTAATACCTTCCCCTGAGGCATCACACTCCAAGTTGAAAGGTTGGCCGAAATTGTGTAGGGATAATACTGGACATGTGCTCATCACCTTTTTCATCTTGTTGAATGTGAATTGGGCCTCCTCACTCCATTTGAAGGCTCCCTTCTTGGTCAAATCGGTCAAAGGTGCACAAAGCTGTGAGAATCCTTTGACAAACTTCCTGTAGTAAGTGAAAATGCCTAGAAATCCCCTCAACTCTGTAAGGGTTTTAGGTGTAGGCCACTCCATTATGGCCTGAATCCTCTCCTGATGTACATGTACCCCCTTAAATTTGATGATGTGTCCCAAGTAAAGAAGCTCCATCCTTCCAAATTCACATTTGGACTCCTTATCATACAATGATTTCTTCTCCATGATAGACAGAATGTGTTCCACATGCCGAAGGTGTTCCTCCCATGTCTTGCTATAAATAAGAAAGTCATCAAAGAATACCAAGAGATGCTTCCTCAACTATTTGTTGAAGACATGGTTCATACATGTTTGGAACGTGGTTGGGGCATTGGTTAACCCAAATGGCATCACTAAGAACTCATAGTGACCATAGTGACACTTGAAAGCAGATTTTGGGATGTCCTCCTCCCTCATTTTGATTTGATGGTAGCCAAAACGTAGGTTAATTTTTGTGAAATAGACAACTCCATGTAGTTCGTCCAACAACTCATCAATTCTTGGTATGGGATATTTGTTTTTGATTGTTTTCTTGTTTAATTCTTGGAATTCAATGCGCATGTGCATGGTCCCATCCTTTTTCTTGACCAACACTACTGAAGAAGTGAAAGGGATGGAACTCGGTCTGAGGTGTCCCATATCCAAGAGCTCTTTGATGGCTTTCTCTATTTCATCCTTGTACTTCTTCGAGTGTCTGTAAGGCGTGGTAATGACTGGATTTGCTCCTGTCTCCAACTCAATGATGTGCTCAAATCCCATGTCTGGTGGTACACTTGGTGGAATAGGTACAAACACCTTACTGTGTTTGTCAATGATCTCCTGAATCTCTAGTGTGTAGTGTACTTTCTCCTTTTTTTCCACACATGCCGAAATCTTGCACTCAGTTGCGTACACTATCTCTCTCTCCTGAAAATGGCCTCCATCCTCTTGGTCATAACTACATTGGCTAAGTTACCTGTCATGCCTCGAAGAACTACCTTTCATCCACCCTCCTCTGTGAAAGACATCTACATGGTCTTGTAGTTGGTGGTGATAGGCCCCAACATACCTAGTCACTGAACTCCAAGGATTATGTTTATGTCTGGAAGTTCCATCACATAGACATATTGTACCAAATATTTCCTACCCAATGTAAGATTCATGCCTGGAATGTACCTATTGCAAGCCATGTTACTTCTACCTGATACCTCCACCTTGAACCCTTCAAATTCAACCATGGGTATATGCCTCCTCTGTAGCAATGCTGAGTCAATGAAGTTGTGATAAGTTGCTCCATCAATTAACACTGACACCATTTTCCCTTGCAAGACTCCTCTTATCCTGAAATTGTTGTACTTGGGCACCCCACTGATGGATGCAAAGGTGGCTCTCTCCTCGGTTGTACTGTCATGACATGTGGCCTCCTCATCTGCAATCTCTGTGGTTTCTACTTCCATGTTCTATATGTGTCTGAAATCCTCCTCCTCATTGTCTGAAGTCACCTCTATGTAGTGAACTTGGCCACGACCCATGCATTTGTGTGATGGGTTCCATGGCTCTTTGCAAGTGTAGCATAATTTCTTCCTCCTTAATTTCCTTCTGGTATTCTCATCCAACCTACCTCTTCCCCTGTCAAACCCCATTGGGTCACATCCTCCTGGGTTTACTGGAGGTCTCTGATCTCTTCCTCCTGTGTTAAGAGGTGGTCTAGGAAAACATTTTGTCTTTGCAGCTGGTCCTAGGTCTCTCATCCTCCAAATAACATCATGTAGGTTGGTAGGCTCAAAGTCCTTTACCAACCCTTCAAGGGTTCCATCAACCCCTCAATGAAGAGCATGATGAGTCTAGTATGTGATACATCCTGCACCATGACTGCTAGCCTCTGGAATTCCTCCTGGTGCTCTTGTCTGTTTGAGATGTGTAATCTCCCAGATGTGTAACTCATGATCCCCCTGGTCAAACTTGTCAATGAGTCTCTGGGTGAACTCTGTGTATGCCACTATCTGATTGTGGTTGAGTGTGGTCAATCCATGATACCACCAATCATGAGATTTTCCATCCAATTACATGGTAACAATCTTAATGGCTTCCATCTCCCTCATGGGGTTAAGCTGCAGATAAGTGTCCAACTTCTGTACCCATGCTTGTGCTGTCATCTTGGTCGTACCATCAAAGTAGGGAATTTCCATATTCCCAGCTCTGTGCTCAAACTCGTAGCTGCTTCCGTGGTTCGGCCTAGGTTTGTTTCTGAATTTGAGTTGAAAGTATTGATCTAGAGACATCTGAATCTGGATTATTATACTCAAATCATTGTACTCCCTGGTACGCCATGCCATATGCTCAACAAAGTCATCCACCTGTTCATGCTGTGCATGTTCATTTATGAACGTGGGTAAGTATGGTCTAGGGGTATCCCTGCTACCTATTTGTCCATGTGGTGTGCCCCCTCCATTGCTTCCCTCAGACTGATGATAGGGAATATATTCTGGGTTATACCTGTTGCCAATGTGTGATGTTTTCATATACTTCTAGACCTTTCCCCTTCTAAGTCATCTATAACAACAACTGGGATATCCTTGTCTGGTTCTCATATACCGTCCTCAGGTTCTCATCTACCTTCCTCAAGGTCTTAGTGATTTTGGTTTGTCCCTTATGATTTTCCTCATAGTTCTCCTGTAAGTGGATGACCAGTTTAGTTTATGTCTGGTTTATGGATTTATGGAACTCATGTGCTAAGAAATCCAATCCTTGGGGCTCAACGACATCACATAAAGCCTCCATCTCGGCCTCTATTTCACTTACCCGTTTCTTCCTTCGGCCCATATAAATACCACTGAACTTCTGCATGCGCTAATCCTCACAGGATGGGAGGAACCTCGCTCTGATACCAATGTAATGTTCCCAAGCCAATTTTTTTTTCACTTGGGGACACTAGCTAACCACTGAACTAACTGTTTGACTGTTTATGTTTGCAGGAAGGCCACTAATATTTTGGCCTTAGGGTTTTATTCAATTATTCAGTACATTTTTAACAAGATACATTTATCACAATGAAATATATCATCAATACACAAGATATGGAACCACAAAACACATATCTGACCTTTTATTGTGAGAAGAACTTGATACAATAGAGAAGTAGATCTGGAATAACATAAGATGGCTCCAAGATAAAGATATGAGCTACTACAAAATGCTTCCAAAAATACAAGAAAATCCTCCCAAAGGATGGATGTAAGATGAGAGATCCAATACAAAAAGCTAGGGTTTTGCCCAACCCTCTAGCTACTGGAACATCTTGTTGAAAGACTATGAAGACCAAGGGTTCAGAACTCCTGAATAAGACCTCCAAATTATACCAAAATCCACCAAGAGATAGATCAGAGAAAGGGAAACCCCCTCCTAAAGTATGAAGCCTGAATACTAAGTCTTCCTCCTCCAACTGCTGCAAACCCTAATCAGGTACGACCCTCTTGAAACCCTAAATATGCCCAACAATTCAACCTCAGTGAATGAGGTCTCCAAATTACCTGAAACTCACTAGGATGATATATTGGGAAACCACAATCCCCTAGGAGAAGTTTCACGATCAGATACGAAGTAGAGCCTCCTAGATATGAGAATTGTTGAATCACCAAGATGACTTCCTTCCTTCAAAACCATCAAGACCTGTAGATAATAACCTGGCCAAAGTAACTCCTTAAGAAAACCTCCAAACTTATGAGAAAGGTCATGTAAGAAAAACCCAACTGCTAGAATCTCCAAAATCTCCCTTAAATAGCTGGATCGAACTGTTCCTCAAGCAATGGTGCACCCCTGCTGAAAAACCCTAACTGGTACGACCTTGCTGCTCTCCTGAATAGATGATGAGTGTAGAATGGTGTGGGTGGAGTATTTCATCCCCAAGACCAAGCTTGGAACAAGGTGAGTGGAATATTTCACCACTGAGTTGTTCTCTAGGGTTTGTAATCTCAAAACCCTCAAAGCTGTGTGCTCAAGAGCTCAACAAGCAAAATACCAAATATCCAAGATGAAATGAAAGGTGCACCCTAGCCTTCCTTTTATACCTCCATTCTTTTTTCCTGTTGAGTTATTTTAACCCCTAGGTTCAACTCCTAACTCAACCTCCAACGTTCTGATTCTTCATTGAGTTACTTTTTCCCCTTTTTCCCTTTTTCCTAAGTCAACTTCAAAATATAACATTAGTTTGGTTTACTTTTCCCAAGCTATGTGAGACTATGGTCTAGTGGGGATGTCTATACCACTAAGTCTTCCCTGAACTCTTCATCAAGAGGTGGGGGAAATTACATAGGGTATGGAAAATATCGGTGAAGTATGGTACTATCTAGTCCCTTTCTTGACATAGGGTCATCCATATGGTGTACTAGTCCTCGTAGCTTCCAACAGGGTAGTATTGTTCTTTAATGGTGTCCCAGAAGGAATCCCATGTAGGGGACACCACAAAAATTGCAGATTCCTCCACAACCCTTTGATCAGAGTAAGTATCCCACCAGTATTTAACATGGGGAAGGACCTTGAGGAGTGAAAAAGTGGTCTTTTACCTATTGGAAAAATTGTGGATCGAAAAATATCCTTCGAGAAGATTCAACCATTTATCTGCAACATCCACATCTATCAGTCCTTCAAATAATAAAATATCAAAATTTACCTGTACCTTGAAAGGGGTTGCATGGCTGCTTGATGAAGATGCTTCTTATGTGGGCAATTGTCAAAGGATTTGCACAAATTTTTCCATCATTTCGTTCCTTTGTCGTGCGAGGGCTTTCTCGAGCAAAGTTTTAATACGATCTCCTGCTCCATCATTTTTATTTTCATCTCCCATGGGTTGTTGTCGGGCTAGGCACGACCGATCTGGTAATGGATTGATTGGTTCGAGTCCCAAATTCTTGTACCCGGACCTTTTCCGGGACATTTTTGTGCTCTAAAGATGTCCCAAAAACAACCTCTATGCATCAGTCAAAGGTAGGCACTCGCACACGAATTTTACTTGTTGCCTACGTAGGTTCTTACCTTCTTTTTTCAATACCTAGTCTCCAGAGATGCAACATCTGTAAAGGAAAAACAATTGTAAAGGGAAGGACAATTGTTCTATTCGAATAAATGACACTTCCTATAAAGGGAAAAACAATCGTAACAAGGGAACGACAATCGTTACATTGGGCCAAACTAATGTGGAATTAATTGCATTGTAGTACTTGCCCAACTATCTAATTTGTCAACCTAGGGTTCATAAACCGATGAAGCACACACAAAGTATATGCAAGATTGAAGTGGAACTAATATAATCTAATGTTTAAGCTATGATTGAAATTGAATCATTAATCTAATGCAGGAAATTGAAACACACGACCGAAATGAAATTGCGTAAATGAAATTGATATAGGAATGGGAAATAGCGTAAATGAAATTAATCTAGGAACGATAAATTGCGTAAATGAAATTAATCTAGGAATGGAGAACTACATGAAGGAAAAAAAAATACAACATGTGAAGAGTTGAATGGCACAACAACATATGTGAGCTCACACCAATGAAACAATCTTATATTACAATAATCAAATCAATCTTCATAAAAGAATAATGAACACATGGAAACCAAAACTATGAATCAAAGCTAAGGATCCCTTTCTCTTTCAAATCCTAATGACTACCATTAATCACTACTCTAATTTCTCTTCCTAATTACTACCACCCCCTCATGAAGAGAGAGCACTCTCTTTTATACATGAGAGCCTTGAAGATAAGATAACCATCTCACAATACAGATCAACTATTCTCTCAGCTATTTTCCCATTATTACAAAATATGATCCTTTCAAATCCTCACACATATCTCTCATACATCTTGGACATGATATTCCAACCAAATCTCCATGATCTTCTCCTTGGAATAATCTTGAATTATCTCCTCAAATCTTGAAATGGTGGAGGAAGTATTCGAGAAGTCCTTTTGAATTAATCCTTCACATATTCCTACACATTACAAAGCTCATGCATTTTTGAGATATATATGAAAACATGTCGATTTTTTAATATTTAATCACAAATTCCCTTTTAATACTAAAATGAATAAAGTGGAGAATAATAAGGTGAAACCCAAGTATATTTATGAAAATGGTATCATGAAAGGTTAATGGGGAGATGAAATGTGAAGAAGGATGAAGGGAAAGGTGGATGAAAACATGGCATTTTTGAGCCCCAACAAACATGCACAAAGAAAAATAAACGAAGAGCAAAACGCTCTGATACCACTGATCCAGATTTAGGAGTGGAACGAACCGATTAACAAAATGAATACAATAAACACATATATAGGAAGAATAACTCAAATATCCAGTGAACAATATCTTCTATTAAATAATGAAATAGGCTGAAATTGTAAAACTGCAGAATTGAAACTTGCTCGAATGGTGGTAGCTATCTCTGAGAAGAGATGTGGATGCTACGCGCATCTGCCTGAGAAGAATGGATTACAATGAGGCCCTAGAGGCCCTTTTCATATTACTCATGCATGCTAAAACCCTAGAAATCCAAAAAACTAACCCTAGAAGGTGAAACACCAAAAGTCATGTGGGCCCTATGGGTAAGTTGGTGTAATTTGTTACCTTAACTTCCTAGGATCATAAATTTTGCATACAGCCTCCATTTTAGGCGCGTGATAGCCTATTGAAAAGGTCTTTAAGAGAAATACACATTTTTCCATCAAAATTAGACTTTGTCTATAGTCTGACTGTGGCGAGCCAAAAAAAAAATGTTTAGGGCCCCAAAAAAACCCTGAAAGTACAACAAGATGTGTTGACATGAAAACATACAAAATAAGCCATTTGGATTAGGAGAGAGGCCACTCGTATCCACGTGGAGAATATGTGGGGCTTCAGATAGCCCCATAAGTGTAGAACTCGTAATTATAAAGCGGTACAGAAGAATGTGCTAAAAAAAATGGATAGGAGGAGTCAGTTGGAATAGGTGGGTGGCCACCAATATCGACCTGTATCAGTTACGCCAGGGGCTCTAATGGAACTCACACCACCTCCTAGTGTCTTTATTTTTCTTCCCATTGTACTTATTTGTTTTTGGTTTAGACTAGTTAAATTGAGGCTATCCATCCTTTCTCTTCCCTTTGTTCTACAGGTTGGGGCTGCCTTTTCCCTGATTCTTGTTTGAAAAACAAGATTGTAGAGCAATAAAATAAGACAAATGTAGAAATAAAATACAAAATATACACAATACAATAGAGACACAGATACACGTGGTTCACCCATTGTGGGATACGTCCACTAGAGAAACTTCCAGGTCCTTCCTTTTATTAACAAACAAAAGGAAGCGATACAACCTACAACACACCCGCTATAATCTCCTCTACTTTCACTCATTGTATCCTCTCTCAGAATACAATAATCACACACATACACAACCAAAATACAATTCCCTCATAAAAGAGGGTTTCCTTCTAGGGAAAAAAAACCTAAAATAACTTCAATCGTCAGATCTGTGACCTTATAATGAACAGTCTAGATTGACTACAAAATTACAATATTTTACAAGGCAATTTTTCATTTGGGGTCTTCCACCTAAACCCCCTCGCTGGTCCTCGGACCCCCCAACTGGGGGGATGAGTCGTCCGAACCCCATAGGGGGACAAAGCCTCCCATGTGGAGGAGTGTACAGTCTTCATGGGGTATAAACACGACATAAAACAAAGACCTCTAAATCAGGAAGATAACCAGGCTCCACCACCGTGAGGGGTTTTTAGACCCAAACTATCATGTCTTTTGTTTTTTTGAAATATTGTAAATGCGAAGAATATTCTAATCATAATTAAGTTATTTTTATATACATAAAATCCCCTTTTGTGGATTGATCATGTCAAACTTTTGTATAAGACTAGATCCCGTTTTGTGGATTGATCATGTCATACTTTTGTATAAGACTAAATCCCCTTTTGTGGATTGGTCAAACCATAGTTATATGGTGTTGTTTTTAAATTCAGACCCTATGGCTAATTAAAGTGGTTTTAACCACTAGTTGAAGAATTCATCCCAGCTTGGTGAAGAGACATAACCCTAGCGCCTATCACCTAGTATAAATAAGAGAGGATGGTGCCTCATTCTCTCACTCACTCTCACACTCACTTCTAGTGTGCATCTTTTGAAGGTAGTTGGAGTTTCAAGAAGAAGGATAGAGAAGCACATGCTCATTACTAGGTTATTCTTGGTGGTTTGGTATTTAGTCTTGGCATTGTAATGGAAATATATTATTGAGAAAGTTTTGTTGGGTTTTCTCCCCCATGAGGGTTTCCTGGTATAAAATGTTGTGTACCTTGTGATTGTGTTTCTTTCAGTGATCCTACTTATGTTTTTGAGCTCTAGTAAATTTAAAACAACTTAATAACAAATCTAAATTTAACATGGTATTAGAGCTAAATTGAGTAGAGCACCTTTCACCGGGTAACCAAAAATGTCACTGTTGTTGTACAAGAAAATTAGGGATTTTTATTGGAAGGGAATTTTTGAGTAAAAAACATCTAGAGAAGTGTGCCGTAGCCTAGCGAACTCATTGGAAGCTTGAGTTCACATTTTCAGTGGAAAAATCCTCAAAAAGTCAAACCCTAGTTTTAAATGGTACCAGAAAAGTAGGAAACCAAAAGCAGTACCAGAAGTACCACTTTAGATTTGCACAGGTCAAGTTTCAGGGGGTAAAACTTGAATTTTTTTAAAACATACAGCTCCAACATACTTGCCTCAACCCAACACATCTAGTCCCTAGATCATAATTCCAAAACTTAAAGTTTGAAAAATTAGGGTTTCCTCATAAAACCCTAAGTTCTAGTTGCAATGGAAGTACCAGTTGCAGTTGTAGTTGCAGTATCAGTTGCAACACCTTTGAAGTTTTAAAGTTTTGTTATTTACCATCGCTGTCGAATGGTGCCACTACCTGGTGATACTATCAAAGGTATGTACTTACATATGTTCAAGTTGTATCATTATTCTAAAGGCTATTTAAAAGAGAAAGGATCTTTTATCTAAATAACAAATCGTAGATCTAGAGGGATCTCAAATCCATCACTTTCAGAGGAATAATGCACCCTAGGTTTGATTATATTGATATGCATCTATTTGTTATGGCATTATATTGAACATCTAGGTTGTATGTTGAAGTTATGAAAATCATAATAACCCTTGGTCAAAATTTAAGTCAAGGTATTAGATTGAGATAAGAGTTTATTCTCTAACTTAGATTTCTGTCTAGATAGCGTATTGTCTTAGCACAGAGGACAGGTTGAAGAAACAAATTTTCATATTGAGTGAAGGAGACTTGGAACAAAATAAAAACACTCATTCTTGAGGACAATACTCCAGGTTCTAGTTTTGATTCATTAAGTTGGTAAGAATCAATTTTTCACATGACAGGTTTGATAACCACCTCATGAAAAGAAAACACTATAGTTGAGATAGTAGTCTTTGAAAAGTATTATACTTGGTAGAATTTGAGCATATTGAGATTTACCAGATATAACTAACATCTCTTCTAGGAGAAACTTCTTGTTGTGCCTCTAGGTTACCATGGAGGAATGATTGATCAACAGATAATGAAGCCACCTTGACAGGAAGAAAAATTTGTTTGAATTTTGACTCGGCCTTTCATATTAAGACTTGGTATTATACACCAAGTATATTTGAGATTGAGTTATCTCCAGTGCTAGTTGGTGTAGTACATTATTTGGGTCATGGAGACATGACTACAATAGAAGATAGACTTACCTCCATGAAAGAAGAAGAGATACCTCTAGTATCAGTTACTGAGCCACTCTTAGATGAAGCCGTTTCCATGATAGAATATAAGAGATACTCTTAGATTTCAACAACTATAGTGAGAATATAATTTAGAACAAGTCATTCTCAGCTTCAGAAATAGCAGCTACAAGTGCATAGTCCCAGTTCCAAAAGGAACAGTTACAGAGAAAGTAAAGAACATACTCTCAGACAGATAGTGCTTTGTAGAAAGCACATAGAGATAGCACATGATTGTGCATATTGAGTTATAGTTTAACAAGTGCACCAGTTTGGTACAAAGTGATGTGAAAATTTTATTTGAAGTTGAAGATAGAAAGACTCATGCTTGTAGATTGAAGAAAGATTTGTATGGGTTAAAGAAATCTCATAGAGCTGGGTATGGAAGAATTGATAGTTTCCTGACAATCTTGGGCTTTACCAAGAGTAAAACTGATTCTAACTTTTACTTCAAGGTTATGAATGATGAACCAATGATATTCATACTATATGTAGATGATTTATTCTTTACAGGAGAAGAAAAGCTCATCACTGATTGTAAGAAGAAGCTCGCTACAAAATTTGAGAAGAAAGACCTAGGCTTGATGCATTATTTCTTAGGCATTGAAGTTTGGCAGAGCCCATAGAAGATCTTCCTTAACCAAAGGAAGTATGTAGTTGAAATACTGAAGAGATTTAATATGATGGAATGTAAAGCCATGAACATACCCATGGAAACAAAGTTGAAGCTCCTGGTTGATACTTAGTCAGAATTAGTTGAAGCTACTCTGTACAGACAAATTATTGGTTCGTTGATGTATCTGGCAAATACCATGCTAGATATATGTTTTGTTGTGAACACCTTGAGTCAGTATCTCGTAGAGCCCGGACGTGTTCACCTTGTTGTTGCAAAACATGTGATGAGATACCTTAAGGGTACATTGGAATATGGTCTCCGTTATACTAGAGATCATGACTTTAGGATGTATGGATATATTGATTCAGATTGGGATGGAAGTGTTTCTAATAGAAAGAGAACTTCATGATGTTGTTTCGATTTGGGTTCAGCCATGGATTCATGGCAGAGAAGGAATAAATCTATTATTTCTCTCAACACGACAGAAGAGAAATACATTGCAGCATGTTCCGCCAGTTGTGAATCCATATGGCTTCAAAAGTTATTGATAGGTCTATTCAATCTGGAGATGGAAGCCACTGTGATTCTATGTGATAAATAGATTTTCATAAAGATAACGGAGAACCCAGTGTTCCATGATAAGTCAAAGCACATAGAAATCCAGTATCACTACATTCATGATATGGTGCAGAGAGGCGTTGTAAAGCTCCAATATATTGGCACAAATGAGCAGGTTGCAGATGTGTTGACCAAACCTCTGTCTCGTGTAAATTTTGAATACTTTCAAGACAATCTTGGTATATTCCAAAAGGATCTCCCTTGAAAGGGGGAGTGATGTTGATGATACTATGGTATCCTGACCAACAATAGGTAGCTTAGTTAGGATTTTATATCCTAGGTGATTGATCATCCTTGGACAAATCTCGGAGGTCCGATAAGGACGTTCTGTCAGAGTACATGTGCATGTATATGCCAGTTTTGGTCAGTAGTGGTAGCTCTGTTAATATTTAATATCCTAGTGAATATTTTTATTCCTCGACAGATCCCGAAGGTCATTAAGGATAGTCTGTCATAGTACCACGTGGTAGCTCCGTTAGGATTTTACATTCTAGGGAATCTTATGATTCTTGGGTAGATCCCGAAGGTCCGGTAAGGATAGTTTGTTAGAGTACCACAAAATGTTGTTGTTGAACCTGCCTCATTCTGTTTCCATATGTTGATGATGTTGTTATCTTAGCCTTATGTTGTTGATGATGTTATTATCTCATCCTCGTGATGATGATATTGTTGTACCAGCCTTGTGTTGTTGATGATGTTGATTGATTCAGCCTCGTGTTGTTGATGTTGTACCAGCCTCGTGATGTTGATGATGTTGATTGATTCAACCTTGTGTTATTGATGATGTTGATTGATTCATCCTCGTGTTGTTGTTGTTGATGTACTAGCTTCATGTTGGTGGATATTGTTGATATAGCTTCATGCTATTGATGTTGATGTTTCAACTCCATGTTGTTGATGATGATGATGCTACTTCAACTCCATGATGAAGATGATAATAATGATGGTACTTCAGATCCATGCCGAAGATGATGATGATGATTCTACTTTAGCTTTATGCTGCTGCTAATGATGATAATGTTATTTCAACTCCATGTTGTGAATGATGATGATGATACTACTCTAGCTCCATGTTGTGAACGATGATGTTATTGATGATGAGAAAAACTTCTGATGACTTATAGATGTGTAATTCAGTGTTCCATATGTTGATGATGTTGCTTCCCTCTCTCTCTCTCTCTCTTAATGATGTTGTAGAATGCCCTTCTTATTAAGGGTGAGTGTTGAAATATTGTAACTACGAAGAATATTCTAATCATAATTTAGTTATTTTTATATAGATCAAATCCCCTTTTGTGTATTGATCATGTCGGGCTTTTGTATAAGACCAAATACCGTTTTGTGGATTGGTCAAACCATCCTTATATGGTGTTGTTTGTAAAGTTGACCCCTAGAGCTAATTAAAGTGGTTTTAACCACTAGTTGAAGAAGTCGGCCCAGCTTGGTGAAGAGACATAACCCTAGCACCTATTAGCTAGCATAAATAAGATATGATGGTGCCTCATTCTCTCACTCACTCTCACACTCACTTCTAGTGCACATATTTTAAAGGTAGCTTAAATTGCAAGAAGAAGGAGAGAGAGGAACATGCTCAGTACTAGGTTATTCTTGGTGTTTTCATCTTTAGTCTTGGCATTGTGTTGGCAATCTATTATTGAGGAAGTTTTGATGGGTTTTCTCCCCCATGAGGGTTTCCCAGATTAAAATGTTGTGTACATTGTGATTGTGTTTGTTTCAGTGATCCTACTTATTCTTTTATTCTCTAGTAAATTGAAAAGAACTTAATAGCAACTCTAAATTTAACATGTTTAAGCTTCTTCTCGATTTTGGCAGCATATCGATAGGTTGTGCCCAAGGAAAATATGTCTAGAAACTCCATTTCTATCTATATGTATCTATGCATACCGCCATGGTACTTGAGTGCCATATGTCACTCATAATATTTGATACCAAGCTTGGGGTGCAAGGTATGGAAGAAATTGGTGAACTCTGGCACTATTTGGGTCCTTTCCTTTCGCAGTGTGGTCCATCTTGTATATAAGGCATCGTAACTTACAATAGGGTAGTATTGTTCCTTAATAGAATTCCTGAAAGAGCACCAAGTGGGTGCGACTACAAATAATGTAGATCCCTCCATTTCCTTTTGCTCAAAGAAAGTCTCCCACCAATCTTTGACATGGGGGACAACCTTAAGGAGCACAGATGTAATATTTTCCCTATCAAAAAAGTTATGGACATAAAAATACCCTTTGAGAAGATTTAACCATTTGTATACAACATCCACAACTATTTGACCTTCAAATATAGGAATATCAAAATTGATCTATACCTTGAAGGGGGTGGTGCCTCTGCTCAAGGAAGATGCGTCACTTGTTGGAAGTCGTCGAAGGATTTGCACAAAATTACCCACCATATCATTCCTTTGTCATGAGAGGGATTCCTTAAGAAACAATTTAAATGGATCTCCTACCCCATCGTCTCTCTTTTGTTCCCCCATGGGTGGTCGTTGGGTTCAGCGAGGACGATATTGCAAAGGCTCAAACAGTTCGATTCCCAACTGCTTATACCATGACCTCATTGGGGACATGCACATAGAAATAAATGAAGAGAAAACCACTTTGATACCACTGATACAAATTTATGAGCGGAATGAAATGAAACATATATCTATAACATTAACATAGATATATAGATAAAAATAAAATAGATACATTGAAACTTAACTTCTATTCAATAAAGAAATTTGTTGAAACTCTAAAATGCAGAACGAAACAATCTTGCTTGAATGGTGGTAGCTAATCTCTGAGAAGAGATGTGGTGGCTACGCGCATTTGTCTGAGCACATTACAATGAGGCCTACAGACATTTTTAACATCAAGAGGTAATCATAAAACCTAGACATCCAAAAACCTAACCCAAGGAGCTGAAGCACCAAAAGTCATGTGGGCCCCAATAGGGTAAGTTGGTACATCAACTTCTCAGGGTCATAATGTTTGCATACAATATTCGTTTTAGGCTCATGATAGCTCGTTGGAAAGGTGTGTCTGAGGAATACACATTGTTCCATCACATTGTGACTATGTTTACAATGCAGCCGTGGTAGGCCAAAAAACTGTTGTTTAGGGCCTCAAAACAGCCCTGAAAGTTTAGGACCCAAAAATCTAGAAACAAAACTGCCAAGATGAAAACTATATGTGAGCCAATTGGAAGAGGTTGGTGGCCACCTATATTCACCTGGATCAATTATTCCATCCTCTCTTAAGTTGCTAGTGATTCTGAATAGATTCTTAATAAATTTTGGGGAGTCGTGTGTCATCCATGTTATTAATATTGTTCTTGCACATTAAGTACCTAATCATACCCATCCTCTCAACGGGGGAAAGTATCACTTCTATGGGGAGGATAGGATAGTGTGTGTTCCCTTTAATTTTGAGATTATAAGTGATAAAATTATTTTTGATTTGATTTTTTTTCTCCAAGATTCACGAGAGATACTGCATCCCCAAACTTCACATTCATATAAGATAACAACAGTGACAAGAGTCTCAAAGAGGAGATTTTTATTATCTGATGGCCAAAGGTTCACTAATTTCTAATCATTTTCAATCCCATAATAAGATTTCCACCCTCCATTTATCCTTTTCTCAATCTTATAGTTCCAATGGAGCTTGTGATGAATATTGATTCCGAGATACTTGTATGAAGGAACTTCCTCCAAGCTATTGTTGTCATACATGAAACTATCATAGGTGATCTTTTGGGATTTAACTATTATAACCTTTGTGTTGTCAGTGTTCATCGTTATCCTTGTACTAGAGAAGAAGTCCTTGAGGGTTCTAAGTTTCCTTCTAAGGTCATATGGATTTCCTGCCATAAGAACAATATCATCAACATATAGGAGAAGGATGATGACTATACTAGCAAGAGTTTGTCCAACACAACCTCAAACTTCCAAACAATCTTCTAACTTGTCAATGTATATGCCAAAAAGAGAAGGGGATAAACGACAACCTTGCTTGACTCCAATATTATAGTTAATTTCTTCCGACCATCCCTCAGTGCTCCTAAACTTGACAATAATAGTCTCATACAATCATACTATAGAAACTCTCAACTAAGAGGGAAAATTTAGTGCTTCTAACATGTTCCTAAGGTTATTCCTAGGCATAGTGTCAAAAGATTTCCTAAATTCAAATAAACATCAAAGGATATTGGTTGTATTGTTGCAACACTCCTCTGCAATGATCCTAAGAGTGACAAGGTGGTCCATAGTTGAATGAAAACCTCTAAAACCAATCTCTCATTTAGTTATTTTCTATGGATTTCTAGTCCTATGCTTATCTTCTTTTCCAAAATACTTTTGTATAGCTTGGCTAAAATGGGTCTAATCATAATGGTCCTATAATTGGAAGGATTTCTTTTATCCCTACTTTTAGAAATAGGTACAATAAGGATTCGAGTCTAGGGTTTAGGGAAGCTCTGATTGATTGCTAAATTGAAGAGCTTATGTATGTGAGTGATGTGAATATGCCCTCCAATTTTTAATATTTCAACTTGGTAGCCTTCAATGTCCTTAACTTTCCCATTTGTGAGTCGTTTAAACCCAAACTTTATGTCTTCTATAGAAAAAACTTCATCTTTGGTATAAATGTTTGGAATGTTATGTTGAACATTAGAGGATTCATAAATTTTTTTAAGGTAGGAATTCCAATCCGTTAGGGGAATCATACCCATTTCTTTAGTTTTGCTAGTCAAAATTTGCCACAAAACTTCTTTGGATCTATCTTAGATAGGTGCAAAAGGTTCTATTGTTTTCTATTTATGTAGTGTCTTTTTCCCCTTTTAATTAGGGATTTTTATCCATTAATCTTATCATATTTCAAAAACTCATTAGAGACATCCCTAATGAATTTTTTTAATCAAATTTACTATATTTAAATAATTTAATATATTTAACGGACACCCGCGAGCTGCACGCCAGCTGCGCCTCCGACCTAGCTGCTCCGCGGCCCCGTGCTGCCTCCTGCGACCTCCCTGCCTGGCAGCTCCTGCTGTTGGGCCTCCCGGTCTCCCTCCAGGGCCTTCCTGGGACCCCTTTCTCCTTTTTTAGCCAAGCTTTCGGGCCGTCTGGGTCTGTCCAGAGACCAGACATGCCGCCCCCTGGGGATTCTCTGGACCCTCCCCCACCCCCTCCTGAAGTTATTGCTTTCAAAGCAATGTTGGACTCGATCTCCAAGCGACAACCCTCAGTCAATCAGCAGAAGTTCGTTAAGAGGATGGATTCCATACCTTCGGTAGCTC
>JZKD02S1786473.1:213854-237288 GCA_000966675.3 Picea glauca
ACATCATAGTAAACATATCACCCAAAAGCACACTCCCTGACTCAGTCTGGAGTCCAAGGGGGTTCTACCGATGCCTTTGCATCCTCAAGGTCAAAACCCTGCACACTCAATAAAAATGAGTCAATAGCACCTGTCTACATCCAATAGTAACACATCATGTCATCTGTCAATCACATCATAATCAAGTATAAATGGTATAACATCATAAAAGTCCAGATCACTTGCAAGCAAGTGTCCTCAAATAATAAGTGTTCTCAATGCGCCAGAGCGGGATGTTACACCCATCCACACAACCCAATATAAAGGTGCCACATGGAAACCAAGGGTTGTGGAGCCAAAAAAATTAAACTGTTGTGCGCTTGTGGAGGTAAGGACTGAAAGGGAAAGTCCATGGTGGCTAGAGGCTGACATGGAGCCAATCCAAAGTGCTAGGTGAAATCAATATTTTTTGTTAGCATCTGAGTCAAGAAAATCAGGAAGTCACATATCTCATGATGAGAGGAGAAGAACAAGAAGTGTTGTCAGACATCACCATCACTCCCTAATTCATTCAAATAGGAGAGAACATAGTAGTTCAAATCCATCCCCTTTCAAGAAGAACAAGAGGAGGTTTGGGGTAGATGAGCTACAGGGAGATATGAATAATATCAAGCCTCCTACATTTTATAGTGAACACAAGAAATATGAGGATGTAAAGACTTGGATTTTTGGAATGAGGAAGTACTTCCAATTACATAACTACTCCTCACAAGCAGAAGAAAGAATTTCCATATATCAACTCAAAGGAAAAGAGAAAATGTGGTGGGACCAATTTGTGTAGGTGCAACACATTGATGAGAAGAAGGTTACTTGCAGGGAATTCAAGAGGAATTTTCAAATGAAATGCTTGACCAAATGTTAGTATGATAATAAAATGAAGGATTTATTTGAACTCAAGATTGGGAGTATTACCATAGATGAGTATGAAATAAGGTTTTTAGAACTGTTGAAATATGTTTCTTTCATCAAGGATGAACAAGTTAAGATTCAAAGGTAAATAATTGGGCTGCCATATTTTATCAATGATAAGATACAATATGATGATCCCAAGAAACTATAGGAAACTATAAGGAGGGATAAATTCCTTTATGATCAACATATAGGAAGACCAAATTTTTGAAAATATTTGGAAGACAAAAAGAAAAGTAAGATGGACCAAAGGAAGAAGGGGACCAAACAACCATTCTTCATAAATAATTCTTAGGAACAACCAACCTCTAAAGAACCTAGAATGATAGAGACAATGGGGAAAAGACCAAGGCAATCAGCCATTCAATGTTGGGGCTGTGGGGGAGACCACGTGTACTGAGATTTTCCTCATAGAGCTAAAAAAGTGAGGATTGTTCATAATATTTAGCAAGCTAATACAATGGAGGACATGGGAAGAAATATACCAAGGATCTATGCAACTCTAGATAATAAGCAAGTTGATTTCTAGTATCATATGATTGAAGTGGAAGGTAATATCACCAACCAACCCATTTCTAGTTTAATTGATTTAAGAGCTAGTCATAGTTATCTAGATCCTAAGATGCTGGAAAGATTTCAATTGACAAGAAGCAACCTTGGAAAACCTTGGTTAGTGAAGCTAGCTACAAAATATAAAAGGAAAATTAATGAGATGTTTAAGGCATGTCCAATGGACATGAATGGACTCGGTACAAGAGCAGACTTGAATATCATGCCTTTGGGATAATATTATTTCCTCATTGGCATGGATTGGTTGGAGAAGTATCATGCTATCCTAGATTGTTATAATAGCGCCTTTACTTTCTTGGATGAGGAAGGGAACTTGAGGATAGTTTAGGGAATTTTTAGGGTAGTAACCATTAGAGAAGTTTCATCCTTGCAGGTGAAGAAAATTTTCTGGAAAGGGTGTCAAATATTTTCATCACATAAGGATGAGACACCTAAATATAAGGTGCCAAGTATTGAATATTATGCATTCCTAAATAAGTTGGAAGGTGTATTTAAAGAAATACAGGGATTTCCACCCAAGAGAGATATTAATTGATCCATTAACTTGATGCCTGGAGTAGCCCCAATATCCAACACCCCTTACAAGATGAGCAAACTAGAACTAAAGGAATTACAAATGCTACTTGAAGATATTTTGAAGAAAGGGTATATATTCTCAAGTGTGTCACCCTAGGGTGCCCGAGTATTATTTGTGAAGAAAAAGGATGGAACATTGAGACTTTTCATTGACTTCAGATAGTTGAAAAAGGTAACTATGAAGAACCAGTATCCTTTTCCAAGGATATATGACCTCTTTGAATAGTTGAAATATGTTAAGATATTCTCCAAGATTGATCTTAGGTCATTCTATCATCATGTAAGAATTAAATAAGAATAGATAAGAAATACTGGCTTTAGAACAAGGTATGTTCATTATGAGTTCACAATTGTGCCATTTGGGATATCAAATGCACCAACTGCATTCATTTGTTTAATGAATGGTATTTTCGGGTATCACTTAGATAAGTTTCTCATTGTATTCCTAGATGACATTCTTATATATTCTAAGTCTAAGGAAGAGGATGAGCATCGATTGAGAATGGTATTATAGGTATTGAGGGAGCATCAATTGTATGTCAAATTGAGCAAGTGCTCATTCTACCAGAAGAAAAATCATTATTTGGGACACATCATTTCGAAGAAAGGGATAGCAGCCAGTCTAGAAAATATAAGGGCCATTGAAGATTTCAAACACCAAGGAATGTCTCTAAGGTGAGATCATTCATGGGACTTGTGGGATACTACATGATATTTATTGAGGGATTCTTAAGGATTACACACCCAATCACTTCCTTGCAAAATAAGGGTGTGAAGTTTGAGTGGAAATCATATTGTGAAAGTAGTTTACAACACTTGAAGAATTTACTAATAAGTGATCCAATATTAAATATTGCATATCCAAATGAAGAATTCATTGTATGCACTGACACATGTAAATAAGGACTTGGTGGAGTTTTTAGTCAGAATAGGCATGCAATATGCTATGAATCAAGGAAATTAAAGGAGCAAGAAAGGAACTATGCTACTCATGATTTAGAACTGGTAGCCATAGTTCATTCCTTGAATATGTGGAGGCACTACCTCGTGGGGAAAATATTTGAATTGAGGAGATACCATAGTGGTTTGAAATATTTATTTGGAAAACCAACCTTAAATGTCAGGAAAAGAAGATGGTTGGAATTCCTTAGTGAATATGACTTTGATATAAATTATATTAATGGTAAAGAGAACAAGGTGGTCAATGCACTCAGCATGAGGGCGCATGAGATGCATGCTATAGACATTAGCATGTACCAATCATATTTGAAGGATAAAAGTTTAGAGGATACAAAATAAGATCAAAAATACATGGAGGTAAAGGAAAAGTTTTAGCAAGGTAATTTGCAGCAGAAAAGTGAAGAATATAAGTTGGAAAAGACTGGAATTCTCATGTACAAGGGTAGAATTTATGTTCCAAATTCTCAAGAATTAAAAAAAATGATTTTAAAAGAAATGCATAACATGCCTTATGCTAGGCACCCAGGTTACCAGAAAACTATTGCACTTGTCAAGAGCCAATATTTTTGGTCGGGTATGAAGAAAGAGGTTTCTTATTTTATTTCTGAGTGTTTGGAATGTCAAAAAGTAAAGGCTAAGAATAGACACCTAGTTGGTTTGTTATAGCCATTACCCATTCCTGAGTGGAAATGGGAAGTTGTAACAATGGATTTAATCACTAAGCTTCCCAGAACAACTAGATAGCATGATTCCATAATGGTTGTGGTGGATAAGCTTACTAATCATTCCCACTTTTTTCCAGTAAAGATCACTCATAAGGCATCCAACATTGTTGATATTTATGCGAGATAAAATTCTCGACTACATGGTATACCTAAGACAATTTTGTTTGACAGAGATCCAAAATTTATATCAATTTTTTGGAAAGTGTTATTGAAAGGATTTAAGACCAAACTAAACTTTAGCACAACCTATCATCCAGAGTCAGATGGGAAAACAAAGAGGGTGAATCAAGTGATTGAAGATATCTTGAGGATGGATGTGATGGATAAACCATCCAAATGGGAGGATTACTTGCATTTGGTGTAGTTTTCTTATAACAATGGGTATCAAGCATCTCTAAATATGAGCCCATTTGAGACACTTTATGGAAGAAAGTGAAACAGACTAGTGAGCTCGGAAAACCCAACAGACAAAGCAATGGTTGGACCAGAATTACTTAGGGAAATGAAAGAGAAGATGGTGACAATAAAACATAACTTAAAGGCTTCCTAGGACTGGAAGAAAATTTACACTGATAAGGGAAGAATTCATATGGAATTTAAAGTGGGTGACCATGTTTTCTTGAAAGTAAAACCCAAAAGACGTTCCCTGAAGTTGGGAAATATTTCAAAGATGGAAACTCATTATTGTGGGCTGTTTGAAATCCCAGAGAGGATTGGTCCCGTAGCATACATGTATTCCTTACTTGCATCAATGTGCATTCATAATGTATTCCATGTATCATTTCTTAAAAAATATGTATCTGATCCTAATCATATCATTGATTGGAATGCGATTCAGGTGGAGCAAGAAGGAGACTTTCGATTTCAGCCGGTATGCATATTGGATCGGAAAGTCAAGCTACTTTGGAATCAAGCAATAGGACTGGTAAAGGTCCAATGGGCATGGTATTCTCATGAGGATGCAACTTGGTAGCATGAGGATGCTATGCAGGAAGAATACCCACATCTTTTTGAATACTTTTGAAGTTTTGATTGTATATGTGTTTATACGACATTAAGGACAATGCATAAATAAGGGGGAGGGGAATGTAAAGCCCCTAGGACAAACCCCAGTTGTACATATAAATGTAAATGAACACATAGGTTAGTGAGCCCAAACATTTTGGGCTAGAGTGCCTTTGTGTATATGTATTTTGAGGCCAGAGTGTCTGTGTGGTTATTAGGATGTGGAGCCAGATGCTAAAATGACCAGTGACCCATCATTGTAATATGTAATCACACACAAATTTTAATGAAAACACATCATTGCTAAAAACCAACCATGTAAAAGAGTATTGGGGGATATACTCCACTAGATAGGGAAATGGGGCTAAAAGTTTAGGAAAAGGGGATAAGCTAGGGGGGCTTAAGACCAAAGGAATATTATATTAATATTCCTTAAAGTATAAATTATGGATATTTATTTTATCCTAAGTTATAAGGATGGGGAAAAGTGGGGGTCAAGTGGTCCCAAGGTAGTTCCCAACATGACAAGTGTCAAGTTGGGAATATGCATACAGATAGTTTGGACTTAGTTCATTTTCCTATCATTCTATATTCATTACTTCACTCACTTAGATATCATATGTACCCTAATTTTATTATTACCTGTACCTAGGAATATTTGGAGTGGAATAGGCGGGTTGTTAGGCCCATGGAATATTGAATAAGTGGGTTGTCATGCCCGTGAGTATTCTCTCCAGGGGAGAGAATTATTGGGAATTAATTCCCTAGGTGCCAAGTTGCAGCTATAAGGATCTTAGACTTATTTTATGGCTTGTTGTTGAAGCCCCGAAAGGGAAGTGGGGTAGCAGAAGGATTGTTGAGTAGAGAAGGGGCACAATTCTTGGGGTGGGACAGACATGTGGGGAATGAGGGACTGTAGGTTTTTGGCTTGAGTTGGCACCTGAATCTGAGCTTTATGTTGTTTGAGAGACCTTATCTTGGGTTAGGATTCCCTTTCCTAGGTGGAGTTTAAGCCCCAGCTCGGGGGTGACCAACTGCTGAGAATTTTGAGTAGTGTGGTCTAAGGTTGGGAGGATCATGGAAGGTATGCACACAGTTGGTGTTATTTTTATCAAATACAATTGTAAATTGTGGGTTAATTTATGCGTTGTGTTAATATTTAAGCATTTATTTTCACGGATTTTTTTTTTTTTTTTTTCAGTGTAAGTTGCATGTATATTTCTGTTATTATTTTGTACGAATCTTTGCATTTGCAAAGTATTTTTATGAATTAAATTAGTATCAGAGTCCAAAATTTTAAGTGGCATATCTTAACAAGGGGTTTGGGGATGCTACACATGGTGTTCTTGAAAATTGACCTCTATTTCAAAAATTGCTTTGTGCCTTACTGACCAAAACCCTAATTCCAAAGATCCTAAAAAAAAACCTTTTTTGAGCAACAAAATCAAAGTGGATGGGTTCCTATGATTGTAATCTAGTGTCAAAAGACCAATGCAAATGATGGTTTGTTTATTGGAGGCCTAGTTAGATTTTTATGGTGAGTTGCAACTTGCCTCCTGAAGCCATTTAGGGACACATAGATAATTTTGTCCAGGGGCATAAGATCTAATTTGAGAAAAATAATTGAGTTTTATAAACTCCCACAAGTGTGTTTTTTCTAAGGACCATGTGACCATGCTACCCATAATTTCCTGATAATATTTTCTTCAAAATAAATCTCTAGTTCATAAATTACATTGTGCCTTACTGAGCAAAAACCTAGTTCCTAAGATCCTAAAAAAAAATATTTTCCAAGAAACAAAATCACAGGGGATGTATGCCCCTAGCTATAATCTGGTGTCAGAAGTCCAATACAATTGATGGTTCTCCCTTCAGAGGCACCGTTAGAGTTTTATGGTGAGTTTCAACTTGCTTCCTAAAGCCATTTAGGGACACATTTGCAATTTTTTCTGGGAGCACAGAATCCAATCCGACCAACATAATTGACTTCCATAAGCTCCCGCAAGTGTTTTTGTCCAAGGCCCACATGACCATTCTACACACAATGACGTGGCATATTGTTCTTACAAATCAACCTCTAGTTGAAAAATTGCATTGTGCCTTACTAAGCAAAACCATAGTTCTGAAGATCCTCTAACAAACCATTTTTTAGGAAATAAAATAGTAGGGGAGGGGTGCCCCCAACTGTAATCTAGTGTTAGGAGTCCACACAACTGATGGTTCATCCATACAAGGATAAATTAGAGTTTTACGACAAGTTGAAACTTTCTCCCTAAAGCCATTCAGGGACACATTGGCAATTTGGTTTGGGGGCATAAAATATGATTTAAGAAATGTAATTGACTTGTGTAAGATCCTACAATTATGTTTGGAAAAGGCCCATGTGAACACGCTACCCACAATCACTGGACACAACATTGTTCAATATTGACCCCTAGTTTTGAAATTGCATTGTGCATTACTGAGGAAAACCCTAATTCTTTATATCCTCGAACACAACATTTTATGGGAAATAGAATCACAAGCGAGGGGTGCCCCTAGTTGTAGTATAGTGCCAGGAGTCCAATGCAACTGACATTTCATCCATCTGAGGCCGATTTAGATTTTTATGGTGAGTTGCAACTCGCTTCCTAAATCCATTCAAGGACACATTGACAATTTGGCATAAGGGCATAAAATCCAATCCGAGTAGCATAATTAACTTCCATAATATCCCACACGTGTGTATGGAAAAGGCCCACATGAACGCACAATCGACAATCACCCAACACAATGCTATTCAAAATCAACCTCTAGCTTATAAATTGCATTATGCCTTACTGAGAAAAGCCCTAGTTTCAGAGACCCTCAAACAAACCATTTTCTATGCAACAAAATCATAGGGGAGGGTTTCCACTAGCTATAATATGGTCCTAGGAGTCCAATGAAAATGATGGTTCATCCACTAGATGGATAGTTAGAGTTTTATGGAAAGTTTCAACTCACTTCCTAAATCCATTCAAGAACAATTTGACAATTTGGTTCGAGGGCATAAAATCCAATCCAAGCAACATAATTGAGTTCCATTAGCTCCCTTTGTAGTGTCCCTCACTACTAAAATCATAATTTTTTTTTGATAGTATTAATTTAAAATTCAATGCATCATGCTAATGCACCCATACATCTAACAACATTAATTTAAACATGAATGCAATTTATTCAACTCATTTTCAACAACATATTATTATTGCTCAAAATCAGAGTAAGCACACAATAATTAAAATCCATAGTAACTTGGAATGCATTGCGGTTTAAAAGTAATTCAACATCATTATGGATTTTATCCAAATACACATACAAAAAATAATGTATAAATTCATTCAAGAGTAGAGTATATGCACAACATATACTCCCATAATTAAAAAAAAAGTAACAGAGATGAACACTTATACTTTAAAAAAAATGTGTAACCTACTACAGAGGATGGATGCTCCACCCAACCATATATTTACTGGTCCAAATATTAGCAACAAATTACCCCTGATCTAGGGATGCAAATCCACACGGGGTGTCTCTCTACTGTCCACTCACAACCCAACAAAACCCATAGCAAGCTAATTCTCCTACAATGACCCCAATCCAATAACTCTCTTCCCCTCAACCTACACAACCTAAGGAATGGGATCCCCCTTCAATGCATACAATCCATCATGCCTTCCCACTTCCCTCCAAGGCTCCAACATAGGTTGGTTAGGAATCTCTCTTGCTGGGGACTCCAGGGATGTCAACTGCAACAAGAAAATATCACAACAACAAGCTCACCACTGTAGGGTAATATCTCACATAGAATATCACTCTACAGGCCTAAAAAACTAATTCTTCATGAATTTATAGCTCCAACCAGATGCCACACATTCCCATTATGGATTCCTTCAAGCTCCAACACTTTATTCTCTCTTGTTTTCCAAAAATCTCACTGTGAAATGTGCCTATTTTTCCCATACAATTTTTTGCCTTTTCCCATGCTTGCTTGACTCTCACTCTTCCCAAAAAGTATTTAATTGATTTACACAATTATCTCATTCTTTCTTGTACTTGTCCCATGCTCTTAATAACTATGTGAAGTGACTTTTCACACCCACCCTCTTACATGTGTTTAATAATTGGAGCTTTGATATACTCAAGAAGAAATTAGAAGGTTTAATACACAATGATAATTTTAGAAAGTGGGTTAAGATTAATAGACATCGGTAATTCTCCCTTGGACCCCCTCTTACATTGTCTCCTCTCTTGTGGAAACTTAGATCCCATTACTCTATCCATGTCCATCTATAGTTGATGTTAAATTCTATTTTAATATCATGATATACAATGCTTACACATTACATATTTGGGCCTATTATAGCACAAGTTGTAGGTTGGGAAACGCCTGACCCAACTACAAGGAAAGTGATACAAACTGGGAATCCTACACCCAATGTCACCTCAATGTAGGTCCCACACTTCAAGGGCGACTAGGTAACTTTAGGGAGGTGATCCCGGTGACCCTAGGGGGAAAGAGATGGATATGGATAGATATGGAAGTGAATACCCTATAGGTCAAGTCTAAGTGGAGTGAAATTTGTGGAATGAAGTCTTGGGAAGTTCCAAGGGTTGCCAAGTATGCTGAGTAACCTGCAAATGATGAAATACCTGCTTGAGACATAAGAAAAACCAATTTTCAATGATGTATGTTAGTTGGATCATCAAGTTAATCTTTTTGTCCCTAATTTTCAGCAATAGATAAAAGTATATATCATAAATATAATGCTACTATCATCTTCTCAATAAATGCTAAAGATCAAGTGGAAAATACAAGAGAAGGACTAGTTAATGACTAGCTAACCTCAAGATGAAAAACCAATATTCTAGCATAAAAATATAAGGTTGTTGTAAACACTTGTCTACAGGAAATTATATCAGCCTTGTTATCACGTAGTTTGTAGTTGGAGTAAAGGATGGATGGAATAAAGGCAAACTGGAAAAATTGAGACTATCCTACCACTGTCACCTCAATAGGATAGATCCTTTTGTTTAGGGTGGTAGGCCCAGGGGAGACGTCCCCGGTGACCTGGGGTTTTGAGAAGGAAAAATATTATGGATAAGTATAAAGTTTTCCCCCCTCACAAGTCACCACAGATCAGAAGTTTGGCTAATCAGCCAATAAAAGTAAAGATAACCGAAAGTACAAATGGTAACCAAAAGTGTACATGCCTGAGACAAAGCAACAAGAAAAACTATACATGTGCAAGATCACTTGCTTGGTTAGTACTTCATATAATCAAGGAATTTCTGAAATAAATCAATTGACCAATAATAGTGATGAATAAAATCAACGATGTACGATAGAAACAATTACAATACATCACTTCACAATAAATGCTAAAGGAGCTTCACAATGATCAATGGCAATTTATCATCAATGTAACAATATCAATACTAGAAGCAACGCTTTAGCCAATATTTCAATTGCTTTAAAGACACAATAAATGTTGCATGGATATGGTTCAAACACAGATAGATGAAGAAAGAAATAGGGTTAGTAAATGTTAGTCTAAGCTAGGTTTAGAAGGAGCTAAAGGTTGTTCAAGAGTATTTGGAAGTTGTGATCAAAAGGACTCAAGTACAAGGTCTTATATCAATGTGCTATTAGGGAAAATGGAGTCAAACTGGTTGCAAATGTTGAAGGGCCGAAATGATAGTGAGAGGGCCAAAGACAAAAGGGATTGATTGGTTGAATCCTTTCCTTGGAGAAAAATGTTAGCCCTTCTTGGGCCTTTGGAAGCTGCCACATTTTCCTTAGAAAGGGATAACGTCACCCTAAAAGGGCATGACGTCCTCATTATTTGCTTGATTAGGGTTTCATTATGTCATTTTAATGTAAAACAATATTATTATGTATTTTGGCCTTGTTGGCCTTTTGGTGACCTAAATTTTATTAAGGTCATTGCTATTGTATAAATAGAGAGCTAAAACTCTCGTATTTTTCATCATCTTTCACTCACTCTTGGTGAGGTCTGAAATTTGCGCCTTCCTTTAGGGTTTTGGCTGAAATTTTGATGCGCACTTATTGAAGGAGGATTTTTCATGGCTATTTTGGCATTTTCTTGGTGGAAGGTTTACAACTAGGGTTTGTCTATATGATTGCTTGGTGGATGTAAGTGAATTTCTGCAATCCTTCTTTATTGAATGGTTATGGTATTTTTTACTTGCATTTTTTTATTATAATTTGTTGGATTAAACCCTAGGGGACAAACACATGTTGGTGTGCTTGTTTCATGTCCCTACTAAGTTATGCTAGGAGCCTTTTATTTTTTTGAATATTTATGTTAGAGCCTTTCCATAGAAACACTCTACCTTTTACTTTTCAAGCTAGCTGTTTTTATCTTGTCATTGAGCTAAAGGAGGAAAACACTCTAAGGCCTAGGGTTTCTACACCTTAGTGAGCTGTTTTCCCCTATGGTTTGATTGATGAAGCCTTGCAATAGAAACACCTCATCATTAAAATCTCTTGTCTTTATACCTACCACTATCATTTCGACCCTTCAACTTTTGCAGCCTTTTTGAATCCATTTACCCTAATAGCGCACTAATCTAAGACTTTATACTAGAGCCATTTTGATCACAACTCCTAAATACTCTTAAACAATCGTTAACTCTTTCTAAACCTAGAATAGAATAACATTCACTAACCCTATTACTTCCGTCTTCTACTTGTGCTACAATCATATCCTTGCAACATTTATTGTGTCTTTAAAACAATTGAAAGATTGGCTAAGGCGTTACTTCTAGTATTGTTACATTGATGATAAATTGGCATTGATAATTGTGAAGCTCCTTTAGCACTTATTGTGAAGTGATATATGTAATCATTGCTAGTTTATATCATTGATTTGCTTCACTTATATTATTGGTCAATTTCTTTATATCAGAAAGTCTTTGATTATATGAAGTACTAATCAAGCAAGTGACCTTGCACATGTATACTTTTCTTGTTTCTTTGTCTCGGACAGGTACACTCTTGGTGATCATTTGTACTTCCAGTTATCTTTATCTTTATTGTCTAATTAGCCGGACTTTCTGATCGGTGGTGACTTGTGAGGGGGGAAAACTACTACTTAGCCATAACTCTTTGCCTTCTCAAAACCCAAGGTAATCGGGGACGTCTCCCCTTGGCCTACCACCCTAAATGGAAAGAGCTATCCTATTGAGGTGACAGTGGTAGGATAGTCTTAGTTACACCAATTTGCCTCTTTTCCATCCATATTTTACTCCAATTACAAACTATGCGATAACAAGCCTTATGGTTGTAACATTCAATGTATTATATCAAGAAAATCAACCACTGAAATCCTCTCAAACTTTTCCAAAAAGTGCGCTAGACCAAGAATAATAAGTGTGCAAACTTTGAGTAAAATCCAATGGTTGATAAGAGAGTTATTCAAGCAAATGAGTTAGGGTTTCTGCAATCGTAATGGATGAAGATGTAATTTTATAATAGCAGGAAGAAGTATCCCCTTGATAGGGATGCCTTAGTGGTTGTGAGGTGCCCAAGTCACAAAGAATACAATCCACTTTGCAAGAAGTAAAAATGACCAAAAATCACGTTTCCCAATGCAATATTGTATTTCTCCAATGAAATAATAAATAACTAGTGCTCTTAATGATTGGGTTAATGGGGTCATGAAAATAAATATCTAGAGAGGCTACCTCCTTGAGAGTGTAATCCCTTTTACTTCCCAACACAAGTTTCTCTATCTAGGGTTTAAGCTAAGAGGGTGTATGCACTTATACTTCTCTTAGCAAACCCTTGTTTAACCAATAACATGAAGCACAAAATGATGAAGACTATGGTGGGGGTGTATGCCCTTATACTACTCAAGTAGATCATAGCAAAATGATCTTGAATTGAAAAAAATGATAGCATGAGAGTAAAAACCATACCAATTCAAGGAAAAATTCCAAGATAATCCACCACAATAGTAAGAGATAAGCCTTTGAAGGCTAGCGCATCACTTCCATCAACCATAACATCAAGAGATAAAGATAAAAAATAGGCAAAAGAGTCAATGTTTCCAAATATAGTGAAAATTTCAGACCAATACTTCTCACAATGAGGGAGAGTTATGTTAAAATGTGATCTTATGATCTCTTATTTATACAAAATGTCACCAAGGTGATTTGTCCATAAATTAAGAGGTAAACCACAAGACTAGGGGTCAACAACCCTAATATTCCCCCCTTTAAAAAAATAATATTAAAAAATTCATTTAAAGTTTCACTTTTGCACAAATAAACCCTAATTTTACATGGATGTCTCCCCTTTAGGGGATGTTTTTTCACTTAGAAGAAGTTGCTGGTGTTGGAGAAGCATGGGTAGGCCTCCAAAGGCCACATGTAAAGCATCTAGACAATATCATAATGGTTAATACCCTCTTCTCCTAAAAACTTCCGTGTGTCAATGAGTGGCACCTCACCACCAAGCCCTAACCCCCCTAGGTGACATCATGCCTCTAGGAGTGACATTTTCCTCTCTTAGGAAACAAATTTGGTGTGTGGGGGATGATGCATGTCGTTCAAGTCATATTCAAAGAATTCCAACTTTGATCTTTCTTATCCGGCATGTGGGTCCTTGGCATCCAACTAGTGGGCTTGTAGCACCATGGAAGCCCAAGCTAGGCTTGTTCTCCCAAAACTGTAAACCAACTAGGTCCTGCAACTCCAGGGATATTAAGTCATAACATACTGATAAGTGAATCCAATCAATAAATGATCCACCTAATCATGTGCATCAAATATCACAATATCAAACAATTAAATTCTCAAAGACATTATGCAACTTGTCAAGATTGAATATGGGAGGGTTGACGAGGTGTCCTATTGGGTAGATCTTTCCCTAGGTCTAGGAGAGTTTCCAAGATATCCCTCTCTAATGCATGTAAAGTGGATGAATTGGCTGGGGTCAAGACTCAATGGGCACAAGGCTTATGACATAGAAGGGGTCGTAGTGTCTCATTCATGGGTGCCTTTGTAGAGGGTGTGTGGTACCTTCATCTGCAATGCACTTTTTCCAAGCCCATAAATTTCCTTTTATCTTTATTTCTTTTCATTTTATTTCAATATAGAATAAGGAGAGGTTTAAGGTCATTTCCTTGGCGTGGTGACCAGATGATGGCAATGTCACCCAAAAACACCTAGTGGAAATGAGAAGGCTGGATTGAAATGATACCCCCTTTCTCTCAGCCATTCAACTGAGATCCATTACCCTGGTTTGGTGACCAGATGATGGCAATATCATACCACTAGATATTCATGGACATGATAGTTAATCTCATGATGATACCTCCTATCCTTCAACTAACCTTTTAAGTATTCTTTATTAGATTGTGGGTCCCTTTTACTCAAAGATAAGCGTTTCACTGCTTTCTTGGGTGATCCCTAGGCAAAGCATCTGTAAGGTTTATACAAGGCTTTTATCTTTTACACAACATCAACCCCTATGGTACTTCAGCCCCTTCTTCCCATATAATGAGGGACAACCCCTTCTTGGGTCAATACACCCTAAAATCTCGAGTGATAAGGAAATGGATGGGAACAATGATGGAAATTGGTAAGTATGGTCAAGAACACTACAGTGGCTCTTTACGGGAGTTCCTAGTAGCAAACCCATCCCCAAGTAATACCACTTACTAGGGAACAATGTCAACCACCAAGGTGAAACATGGAAAAAGGCATAATGTCCAAGCAATAGCATATATCATGAAATCTATATCAATCTAAGATACAACATATTCAACTAGATTAAATATTGAAATTATTCTCACCATAATACTGACATGTACCTCATGGATCAAGGACCATTGCCTTCCAGAAGCTAGCTGATGTGGTGGATTCCATCTGGAAATATGTGACCATCTGTGGTGGTGAGAGGGGTTTCCAGCTGTGAAAAAGGGTATTGTTGATCATGTAGTCTCTCGACACTCCATATCTACAACCTGAGGGCCTTGAGACATAATCTTATTAGTTATCCACAAAATTGGGATATCATCTGTCTCTTTCTTGGGGACATGTGCTTGTTGTAGATTGCATGAGAACCACAACATCTCCTGGTAAACCCTTGCCTACAAGGAAACTCAGACAAAGAGATCAGAGAATCTAGGGTGGATCTATCACCCTTCATCCATATATATATATATATATATATATATATATATATATATATAATTTTTTTTTTTTGGACATATTTTCAAAAATTTCTAAGTTAATCATGAAATCAATATGAGCAACTTACCTAGTTACTAATATGAGCAATAAATATGTAGATGAAGGGAATCAAAATGACTTACCTAGTTACCTAGGGCCTTGGGGCCCTGAAGATCACATGCTGGATGATGTCAGGTGAAGTCATACAACCAGTGCAACCATTTGATCATCTCATCAAAGTATCTCCCCATGTGCTTAATCATATAATACAACAAATAGGATTCAAGAACATAATAATCATGAGTATGGACACACATATAATCGATCATGAAATAAAACTCATGAATATGGGTGGGAGGGAGGAAATCCTATTGGAAAGAGAAACCATAAGCTTGATCATCTTGCCTGAAAGTAGCAACAAGATCGATCAATCCATCTCTGAAGGGGGGCTACTATATGTAGATGAAGGCTCATATTCATACACACATAAAGAATCACCGCTTTTCGAGGACTGAGAAGAAATGAAAGATCAAAATAATACTGCATGGTCTCCTCGAGAAGAGGGTAAGAGGTAAGGAACAGTCTTAGGTGTAGAAAAACACTAACTCTTTCCTTGGAAATATTGATGAAAATATCCAAGACAAAAATACTTACATTTTGAAGGATGAATCTATGATTGCTCTACGTTATCCACATCCTGGTAATCCTCAAAATATGAGGACAATGGATGAGAATTATCATAAATCAAATATGCATCCTCAAAAGGGTATGTATTAAAGGATGAATGAAGATCATGCTGCGACAGATCATCCTCGAAAGGGCAGAACAAATATGTAACCATTTCATCACTAGGCTGAAAAACATCTGAATCATACATGCATGTAGTCCAGTCCTCTAAATATGATGTTTCAACCCCCTATGCCTGAGAGCTACCCTCAGTGTCATATATTATAGAATTCCCATGGTAAGTAATACCTCAATGGAGTTGCCATATGAGATCAAGGATCACTAAAGGATGGAAAAGGATAAGGGAAAAGTGGGTTATGGGAAGGTGGAGTCACCAAATGAGCTTCAATATGATCTCATCAAGGAAAAGGGGAAGGGAAAGTCTCTTAGGTGGAGTCACCAGGAAAGATAAGGGAAAGGCTTTGGGATAGCTTACCAAAGTGTCATTCAAGTACAAAGAAGATTCAGAATCATCCTCGACAATGATGCCAAAATGTTATAGCGCAAGTTTTAGGTTGGGAAAATCCTTACCCGACTACAAGGCAAGTGCTACAACTTTGGAATCCTACGCCCAATGTCACCTTGATGTAGGTCCCACACTTCAAGGGTGACTAGGTCACTCTAAGGAGGTGATACTGGTGACCCTAGGGGGGAAGAGATGGAAGTGAATCCCATAGAGTTCAAGTCTAAATGGATAGAAATGCATGGAATAAAGTATTTGGAAGGTCCAAGGGTTTCCAAGTATGTTGAGTAGCCTATAAATGGTGAAATACCCGCCCGAGACACAAGAAAAACCACTTTGCAATGATGTATGTTAGTTGGATAAAAAGTTTAATCTTTTTGTCCCTAATTTGCATCAATAGACAAATATATATATCAGAAATATAATGGTACTATAACCTGCTCAATAAATGCTAGAGATCAAGTGGAAAATACAAGAGAAAGACTAGTTAATGACTAGCTAAACTCAAGATGAAAAACCAATATTCTTGCATAAAAATATAAGGTTGTTGTAAAGACTTGTCTACAGAAAATTATATCAGCCTTATGGCTGTAACATTCAATGTATTAAATCAAGAAAATAAGCCATTGAAATCTCCTCAAACTTTTCCAAAAAGTGCGCTAGACCAAAAAGAATAAGTGTGCAAACTTTGAGCAAAATCCAATGGTTGATAAGAGAGTTATTCAAGAAACTGTGTTAGGGTTTCTACAGCCCTAATGGATGAATATGTAATTTTATAAAAGAATCAAGAAATACCCCCTTGATGGGGATGCCTTAGTGGTTGTGAGGTGCTCAAGGCACAAGGAATACAATCCACTTTGCAAGAAGTAAAAATGACCAAAAATCATGTTTCCCAATGCAATATTTTATTTCTCCTATGCAATAATAAATGAATAGTTCTCTTAATTATTGGGTTAATGGGGTAATGAAAATAAATATCTATAGAATATACCTCCTTGTGGGTGTAATCCCTTTTACTTCCCAAGGCAAGTTTCTTTAGGTAGGGTTTAAGCTAAGAGGGTGTATGCCCTTATACTTCTTTTAGCAAACCCTTGTTTAACCAATAACATGAAGCATAAAATGATGAAGACTATGGCGGGGGTGTATGCCCTTATACTTCCCACTTATATCCGAACACAATGACCTTAACTTGAAACAAATGATAGCATGAGAGTAAAACCCATACCAATTCAAGGAAAAATGCCAAGATAATCCACCATAATAGCAAGAGATGAGCCTTCCAAGGCTAGTGCATCACTTCCATCAACCATTAAATCAAGAGATAACCATAAACAAGAGCCAAAAGAGACAATTTTTCCAAATATGGAAAAAATTTCAGACCAATACTTCTCACAATGAGGGATAGTTATGTTAAAATGAGATCTTATGATCTCTTATTTATACAAAATGTCACCAACGTGACTTGTCCATAAATTAAGGGGAAAGCCAAAATACTAGGGGTCAACAACCCTAATCTTACCCCCTTTAACAAATTAATATTAAACAATTCATTTAAATTTTCACTTTTGCACAAATAAACCTTAATTTTACATGGACGTTTCCCCTTTAGGGGACACTTTGCCACTTAAAAGAAGTCACTGATGTTGGAGAAGCATGGGTAGGCCTCCAAAGGCCACATGTAAATCATATAGAAAATCTCACAACGGTGAAGGCCCTCTTCTTCTCAAAACGTCCATGTGTTAATGAGTGGCACCTCACCACCAAGCCTTAACTCCCATAGGCATCGTCATGCCTCTAGGAGTGATGTTTTGCCTCTCCTAGGAAAAACATTTGGCATGTGGAGGATATGACATGTAATCCAATTCATATTCAAGGTGTTCCAAGTTTTATCTTTATCATCCGACATGCAGGCCCTTGGAATCCAACCTATGGGATTGTAGCGCCATGGAATCCCAAGCTAGGTTTGTTCTCCCAAAACTGTCCACCAACTAGGTCATGAAAAGACAAATGAGAATGCCCTCTAAGGATTTAAATTCATAACATTATGATAAGTGAATCCAATCAATAAATGAGACACCTAAGCATGTGCATCAAATATCACTATATCAAAGAATTAAATGCTCAAAGAAATTATGCGACTTGCCAAGCTTGAATATGGAAGGATTGACGAGGTGTCCTATCGGGTAGATCTTTCCCTAGGTCAATAAGAGTTTCCAAGAGATCCCTCTCTAAGACATGTAAAGTCATTGAAGTAGTTGGGGTCAAGACTCAATGGGCATAGGGATCATGACATACAAGGGGTTGTAGTGTATCATTCATGGGTTCCTTTATAGAGGATGTATGGTACCTTCCTCTTTAATGCACTTTTTCCAACCTCATCAATTGTCTTTTATCTTTCTTTCTGTGCATTTTCTTTCATAATAGCATAAGGAGAGGTTGAAGGCCACTGCCCTATCATGGTGACTAGATGATGGAAATGTCACCCACAAACACCTAGTGGAAATGAGAAGGATGGATTGTGATGAGACCCCCTTTCTCTCAACCATGCAACTGAGAGCCATTACCTTGGTTTGGTGACGAGATGATGGAAATGTCATACCACTAGATATTCTTGGACATGATAGGCCGGCTCATGATGAGACCTCCTATCCTTCATCTAACCTTTTAAGCATTCTTTATTATATTGTGGGTCCCCTTTACTCAAAGATAAGTGTTTCACTACTTTCTTGGGTGATCCCTAGGTGAAGCATCTAGAAGGTTTATACAAGGATTTTATCTTTTACCCAACATCAACCCCTCTGGTCCTTCAGCCCCTTCTTCCCATAGAATGAGGGACAACCCCTTCTTGGGTAAATACACCCTAAAATCCCAAGTGATAAGGAAATGGAGGGGAACAATGATGGAAAGTGGTAAGTATGGTCAAGAACAATACGATGGTTGTTTAAGGGAGTTCTTAGTAGAAAACCAAACCCCAAGGAATACCACTTACTAGGGAACAATGTCAACCACCAAGGTGAAATAGGGAAAAAATCATAATGTCCAAGAATATATCATGAAATCGAGAGCAATCTAAGATACAACATACTCAACTGGCTTAAATATTGAAATGATGCTCACCATAATACTGACTTGTACCTCATGGAGAAAGGCCCAATACCTTATGGAAGCCAACTGATGTGGTGGATGCCGTCTGGAAATATGTGACCATCTATGGTGGTGAGAAGGGTTTCCAACTATGCAAAAGGGTACTTCTAGTCATGTAGTCTCTCTGCACTCCATATCTGCAACTTGAGGGCCTCGAGACATGATCTCCTTAGTTATCCACAAAATGGGGATAACAAGGCCCATGAACATACATCATATTTAAATTACATATCACTAATATGGGGATGTTACATCCCAAAAGTGTGTTTGGATAAGTCCCATGTGACTATGCTAGCCACAATTGCCCGACATAGTGGTATTCAAAATTGACCCCTATTTCATAAATTAGATTGTGCCTTACTGTGAAAAACCATAGTTTCAAAGATCCTCGAAAAAACTATCTTTTTCAAAACATAATAATAGGAGAGGGATTCCCTTATCTTTAATTCAGTTTTATGATTCCAATGCAACTGATGGTTTTTCCATCCAAGGTCTAGTTAGAGTTTTATAGTGAGTTTTAACTCGCCTCCTAACGCCATTTAGGGAGACAATGAAAATTTGTTCTGAGGGAAAAAATCCAATCCAAGCAACTTAATTTAGTTATATAATCTCTCATAAGTGTGTTTGTCTAAGTCCCACATGACCACACTACCCATAATCACCCAACAAAGTGTTCTTGAAAATCAACCCCTAGTTTAGAATTTCCATTTTGCTTTATTAAGAAAAACCCTAGTTCTAGAGATCCTTGAATAAACCATTTTCTAGGAAACAAAATAACAGGGGAGGGGTGACCCTAATTGTAACTAGTGTCATGAGTCCAACAAAATTGAGGTTTTGTCCATACGAGGCCCATTAGAGTTTTATGATGAGTTGCAACTCACCTCCTAAAGAAATTTAGGGACATATTGACAATTTGGTCCAGGAGCATAAAATCCAAATCCGAGCAACATAAATGACTTTCATAAGTTCACAAAAGTTTTCTTGTCCAATTCCCACATGACCACACTACCCAAAATATCCCAAAATAGTGTTCTTCAAACTCGATCCCTACTTTAGAAATTGAATTGTGACCCTAGTTACAAAGATCCTCAAACAAACCATTTTATGAGAAAAAAAAATCATAGAGGAGGGGTTCCCATGGATGTAGTCTGGTGTCAATAGTCTAATGAAACTGATGATTCATGCATCCGAGGGCTAGTTAGAGTTTTATGGTGAGTTTCAACTTGCCTACTAAATCCATTCAGGGACACATTGACAATTTGGTCCCGAGGCATAAAATCCAATCTGAGAAACACAATTGACTTGTAAAATATCCCTTAAGTGTTTTTTCCAAGGCCCACATGACCACACTACCCACAATTCCCTAAGATAGTTTTATTCAAAATTGAGCCTTAGTTTAGAAATTGCATTGTGCGTTACTAATAAAAACCATAGTTTTGGAGATCCTTGAAAGAGCCATTTTCTAGGAAATGGAATCAAATGTGGGGGTACCCCTAGTTTTAATCCAGTGTAAGGAGGCCAAGGCCATTGATGGTTCATCCATCCATGGTTCCCTTATATTTTTATGGGTAGTTTCAACTCACCTCCTAAATTTATTCAAGGACATACTGAAAATTTGGTTAGGAGGCATAAAATCCAATCTGAGAAGCATAATTGAATTTTGTAAGATATCACAACTATGTTTGGACAAGGCCCACATTACCATTATACCCACAATTGCTTGACACAATTTTCTTCAAAATTGACCCCTAGTTAAGAAATCACATTGTCTCTTATTGAGAAAAACCCTAATTTTGGAGATCCTCAAACAAAATATTTTATGGCCAATGAAATCATAGGGGAGGGTTGACCCTAGCTATAATCCACTGTCCCGATTTGAATGCAACTATTTGTTTGTCCATCTGAGGCACAATTATATTTTTATGACAAGTTGCAACTTGCCTCCTGAAGCCATTCAGGGACATGTTGAAAATTTGGTTTGGGGGCATAAAATATAAATCAAGCAGCATAATTGAGTTCCATAAGCTCCTACAAGTGTTTTTGGACAAGGCCCATGTTACCACACTACCCACAATTTCCCGACATGGTGTTTTTGAAAATCTATCCCTAGTTCAGAAATTGCATTGTCACTTACTAACTAAAACCCTAGTTCTAGAGATCCTCAAACAAACTATTTTCCCAGAAACATAATCATAGGGGAGGAGTTCCCCCAGCTATAATACGGTGCCTTGTGTTCAATGTAATTGATGTCTCATCCATCCGAGGCCTAGTTATATTTTTATGGTGAGTTGCAACTTTCCTACTCAATCCATTCAGGGACATATTGACAATTTGGTCTAGGGGCATAAAATCCCTAATAAGAAGGAATTATGACACAAAGTATGACCATAAGGAAATTCAAGAGATAATAAATGTATTCTTAGGAATCAAATGAGATGTTTCAAAAACAATAATTTGGATCCTAAAATACTTATGAATATTCTAAAATGATGCGACATTAATGAAAATGATGCATAATACATTAAGAAGACTTGTTATTGTGTGGCCAAGTTAGATGTTGGCTACGATCCCAATGAAATTATTGTTCAAACAAGTATGTTGGAATATTGTGATCATAGTGAAGGTGTCATTTACAATATTGAAAAGAATCAACCATGCTCATAACATATTAAATCAAGAGGGGATTCATGAGACAAGGTTCCTAATATTTTTTCAGAATCTTCGACTAAGTGACACATAAAATGGTTCATACACCAATATGGTGGTATTATGAGTGGAGTGATGATGAGAGGGATATAATACTCTTTCTCTCAACCTATGAATTTATAACATGATTAGAATGCACACGTGACCTAATTGTATAAAAAAAATAACAACATTGACAAAAATTGCCATTAAACATAAAATAAACATGAGAGTACTTCAATATTTTCTACTCTTATTCATTTTCTCTTCTTGTCTTCAATTATAGAGTTATTGAAGAAATTTTCTAGAGATTTGGATAAACATTAGAGTAGTAAAGAAAAAAATGATATTGATAATGTTTTGTGGAATTTGGAAACCCTAGAATACTTGGAGTGCTTGATGCAGAGTGCTTGGAAAGCCTAGTAAACTTTGTGATGCTAGCGAAGGTGCCATTGGGGACCCTTTGGTGTGTTATATTTTGTTGTTGTTCATGGTATGTTTTTGAACATTGGTGTGATTACATTGGGAGGAGTACCCCCAACTATAATACGGTTCCCTGTGTTCAATGCAATTGATGGCTCATCCATTCGAGGCCTAGTTATATTTTTATGGTGAGTTGCAACTTTCCTGCTCAAGCCATTCAGGGACATATTGACAATTTGGTCTAGGGGCATAAAATTCCTAGTAAGAAGGAATTATGATGCAAAATATGACCACAAGGACATTCAATAGATAATAAATGTATTCTTAGGAATCAAATGAGATGTTGTAAAAACAATAACGTGGATCCTAAAATACTTATGAAGATGCTAAAATGATGCGGCATTAATGAAAATGATGAATAATACATTAAGAAGACATGTTATTATGTGGCCAAGACAGATGTTGGCTACGATCCCAATGAAATTGTTTTTCAAACAAGTATGTTGGAATGTTGTGATGCCAGTGAAGGTGTCATTTCCAATATTGAAAAGAATCAACCATGCTCATAACATATTAAATCAAGCGGGGATTCATGAGACAAGGTTCCTAATATTTTTTTAGAAGCTTCCACTAAGTGACACATAAAATGGTTCATGCACCAATATGGCGGTATCATGAGTGGAGTGATGATGAGAGGGATATAATACTCTTTCTCTCAACCTAGGAATTTATAACATGATTATAATGCACACATGACCTAAGTGTATAAAAAAAAAAACAGCATTGACAAAAATTACCATTAAACATAAAAAAAAACATGAGAATACTTCAATATTTTCTACTCTTATGCATTTTCATTTTCTCTTCTTGTCTTCAATTCTAGAGTTATTGAAGAATTTTTCTAGATATTTAGATAAACATTAGAGTAGTAAAGAAAAAAATGATATTGATAATTTTTTGTGGAATTTGGAACCCTAGAATACTTGGA
>JZKD02S1786473.1:238897-251087 GCA_000966675.3 Picea glauca
CATGAAATCAAGTGAGGATTCACATAGACATGGTGTCTAAGATTTTTTCAGAATATTTCACTATGTGACACATAAAATGGTGCATACACCATGTTGGAGTAGGACATTTTTGGACCAATTTGTGAATCACATAGGAAAAAATTGCATGACAAGTCATCTAAGGAGCAATGTGTGTGGAAGAAACGAAGGCAATTAACACATTTTCAGGGGTTAGCACACAGAAGAAGAAAGTTAGTTAGGCCTTGTTATCCCCCACTTTTAGGGATAGCTAGGAGATCATGTCTCGAGGCCCACAGGTCCTAGACATGGAGTATCGAGAGACAGATCGACTTGAGCATGGCCTTGGAGGGCCAATATTTTCTCCCTTTCAACACCTCCACTTTGTCATTAGTAACAACATCCATCACCTTCGACCTGTTCTTGTATCAAAGATGGTTCTTGATCCATGAGGTAATGAGTCTGGGTATCATGGTATGTGTCACTCTGATCCTCAAAACCTTTGAATATGTGCATTTAATTCCTTTTGTTTCTAACAAATGCTTGGATCTTATACTTGTCCACTTGACCATGTTTGGGGAGAATGATAGGATGCCCTAGTAATCTTGTGCCCATAGGTTTTTAGTTTCCGATGGGGGGATTTCTGAAAAGTCATCATCCGCTCTCGTCATATTACCACTTTTTCATATTACTTCCCGCTCATCCATCCCATTACATTTTTTTGGGAATTGGGTTGGCCAATCATTTAAGGGTTGCACCTTTCCTTGTGGGAAGAAGGGGCTAAAGGCCCAGAAGGTAAAAGAAAGTTGGAAAAAGATAAAAGACTAAAAAATAACACCTCAAGATGCTTCACCCAGGGATCCCTGAGAAAGAAGTAAAAATATTCTCAGCAAGAAACAAGAGGGACCGATAAAATTAATAAAAAAAGACCTAGTCAGAGGATAGGGGGTCTCATCACAAGCCAACATATTAGGTCCATAGTTAACTAGAAGTATGACACTACTAGCATTTGGTTACCACGTCAGGGTAGTGGCTCTTGGTTGCATGGCCAAGAGAAAGGGGGTCTCATCACGAGCGAACCTTCTCATTTATGTGAAAGTACTTGTGGGTAACACTGCCACCACTGGTCACCACGACAAGGCAATGTCCCATGATTATATTCTTGAAGAAAAATAAATAAAGAATAACTAATAAAAGGCATGAATGGGCTTGGAAACATTTCCATCTAGGAAAGGTGAAACTCACCTTCTACAAAGGAACCCACAGGTAAGGCTTGCATTTTCCTGCTTTCACTGCACCCCTTGTCAGGACATCCCTTATCCACCTCACCCATTTACATGAATTGGATTTAATATCTTTCAGAAACATCCCTTTTCTAGTGGGCACTAGCCTAATAGGATGCCTTGTCACCTCCTCCAAACTTGTATTACAAATTTGTATAATGTCTTTGATCACTTGAATGGGGCAAAGGGGGTTTTATGAACATGTTTAATAAGATTGATGATGATATGTTATTGACATTGCTATGATCTCTGTGACTTATGAGCCCATGGAGGGTGTAGATATTGATGTGAAGGATCATGCCCAATGAACAAGTACCAAATTGGACAAGTACACATGAGTAGATGAATAGTTCAGATCTTTATGGAGCTGAAGAGCCAACCGAAAGGATGCTGAGACCCCAGCAGGGGGAAAATACAAGACATAGGGGTTTTCACCGGAGAAGAGGAAGACGTTCCATAGAGACACCCTAACAGAGCCTTACCTAGGGGGGTTGTGCCGTCTTCATTGGAACATTGGCATTGGAAGGCCCAGGATGTCACCCAGGAGGCTCATGACATCATCCAACTTCATGGGCATTTTTGGGAGACAGTCATGGCAGTTTGGCACATGTGGCAGGTTGGAGAAGCCCAAGGAGGGATAACGTTTTGCTCTAGTAGGATAGATTTTCCCTAGAAAGGGATAACATCACCCTAGAAGGGGCATGACGTCTTTCTTTTTCTTGATTAGGGATTTAATTTATGACAGTTCAATGTAAAACAATATTATTGTGTATTTTGGCCTTGTCTTCCTTTTGATGACCTAAAATTTAATTAAGGTCATTGGTATGGTATATTGAAGGTTTTCACTCTCAGTTTTTCATTCCTTTCATTCACACATTAATGAGGTCTAAAATTTACACCCTATTCTAGGGTTTTGGCTGAAATTGTGAGGCACACTTGTTGAAGGAGACTATTTTTGGACTATTTTGGCATTTCTTCTTGGTGGAAGGTTTACAACTAGGGTTTGGCTAGTTGAATGCATGGTTTATGTAAGTGAATTTCTGCAAAACTTCTTGATTGAATGGTTATAGTATTATTTACTTTCATTTGTTATTATAATTTGATGCATTAAAACCCTAGGTGACAAGCACATGCTAAGGTCCTTGTCTCATGTCCCTACCAAATTAAGAGCTATTTTGATTTTCTTTAGTAAGATAGAGCCTTGCCATAGAAACACTCTATCTCTAATCTTTTAGCTATCCATTTTTTCTTTGTTATTGAGCTAAGAAGGAGGAAAACACATCAAGGCCTAGGGTTTATACACCTTGATGAGATGTTTTCCCCTAGGGTTTGTTTGATGAAGCCTTTCCATAGCAACACTCCATCTTCCAACTCTCTTTTCTTTAGCCCTATAAATTCTTACTCAAGCTAGCTGATTTCATCTTGCCAATAAGCTAAATAAGGAGGAGAAAGCACTAAGGCCTAGGGTTTCTACACCTTAGTGAGCCTTTCTCTGCTAGGGTTTCATTATTGAGGCCTTACCTTAGCAACACCTCAACATTTAACCCTCTTGTCTTTGGTATTTTCATTATCATTTAGTCCTTCAACCTTTGTAGCCTCTTTTGACTCCATATACCCTAGTAAAGCACTCATCTAAGACCTCTTGTATTGAGTACCTTGATCACAAACACTTTCTAAACATTTTTGAACAACCTCTAACTATTTCTAACCCTAGCCTAGAACTGATATTACTAACCCTATTGTTGCCGTCACATTTTATTCTATAAACACCTCTATGCAACATTTGTTTTACCTTTAAAGCAATTGATTTATTGGTTAAGGCATTGTTTCTAAAGTGTTGATATTGTTACATTGATTTCCACTCATCATTAGTGTTTCTTTAGCATTTATTGTGAAGTGATATTGTAATCATTGCTATCATATAAACATTGATTTACCTCATCAATATTGTTGCTCAATTTCTTATTATTGGAAAGTCATTGATTATATGAAGTACTGACCAACAAGTGAGGTTGCACATGTATATTTTCTTTGTTTCTTTGTCTCGGGTAGGTACACTCCTGGTTACTCTTATATTTATTGGCTATTAAGATAGACTTTCTGATCAGTGGTGACTTGTGAGGGGGGAATTATCACTTAGACTTTTAAGCCTTTTTCCTTCTCAAAACCCTAGGTCACCGGGGACGTCTCCCCTGGGCCTTACCTCCCTAAACAGAAAGAGATATCCCATTGAGGTGATAGTGGTAGGATAGTCTCAGTTATGCCAATTTGACCTCCTTTCATCTGTCTTTTGCCTTAACTACAAACTGTGCAAATTTTTTTTGGCACCGTTGCTGGAGAACAATGAGTCAATTATCCTCAAGATGACTCTTTTCGGTAAGCCTTGCCTCAATAGTATTTATCTTACAAGCTTACCTGGCGACTCCACTTAGGGTGTTTTCCCTTATCTCTTTGATAATTTCAAGGAAATTATCTGGCGACTTCACTATCCTTTTCCGAGGTGCCACCTTACTCTCAACTCTATGATATTTCCAAGTTATGGGATCATGGAGTCTTGGGAACAAATGTATCCAACTATTGATTTCAAAAGACTTCAATGATACCTGACTAGTTTTGATACAAAATGGTCAAACAACCTTCCAAGATTTTGTGGCCTCCCAACTCCTCACATCATAAATTTTTTGGAGTATATAAGCGAGGTAGAATTGGGAGGGAAGGATGTTCTGATAAAATTATTCATACTCTCTCTGCCATCCTTCTTGAAAGATTGGTTTAAGGGTTGTTGTGAAGATAGGGGTATATCATATTTCATACACCTCATTAGTAGGTTTATTGACTTTACCAAGCCACATTGCAAAACGTATGAAGATGCCCTTCAAAATCTCATAGTAGCCTTAGAAGACAAAGGATTCACCATTGACATTCTAGAAGATCTTAGGGATGTTTATCATGCTCAATACCAAGAACCTTCTAATATGAAAGAAGAGATTTATGAATAAAATTTTCAACCCCTTGAAGAGGAGCAGGATTTCTCCCGTGATTCGATAGAATGTAGTGAAACTAAAGAAGTGAATTATGATGATGAAACACTGGTGATCGCTCCTCCATCCAACGAATCTCTCCAAGATCCTATTACTCCTACACAAGAATAAGTAAGCAATGTGATATATTTCCCTTTCCATTTTTTTAAGGATTCTCTATCTTATGATGTGGAAAGTGGAGAAGTGTTGGATTTTCTAGACCCTTAATGTTATGATGACTTTTTTGGTAATATTAATAAGTTCATACATGTTGGGAAGCATAAATGGGATGTGATTGGATATGATGGGGATCCCAGTTATGACCTTGAGGGTCATTCCCAAAAGTTTCCTTTACCTTTACCACATGAAGTTAATAAGAATTTTGACATTTGGCACCAAGGACATGACATGATTACCAATTTTTTTCGAACACCCAAGGATGACCTAATGTTATACTCTCCTAATAATTTTCGGTCATACCTTGAGGACTTTGATGACTATTTCTTTGAGAACTTAGATTTATCCTATGAATAAAGTTATCAACCTTCGTTCTACTCATATCTTGATAAAACTGAGGAAGTTACTTCCCTGACGCAGGATACTTGTGATAAAATTTTCCACGTCCCTTTGAATACTTTACCTTGCCATGTCACTGAAGGTATGGTTTGGAAACATGTCCCTTATCCCAAGTCTCCTGTAAGACAAAACCTCTTCCTATATTTTAGGGGAAGGTTGAGTACCTCAAGAAGAAGCTTATTATCACATTTTTCAAGATTCCCCCTAAGGGATTATAAGTCACCCTTTCAGTTCTTGCTAATCCCTTCTCATGCCTCAATTTGTGAATATGTCCAAGGTAGCCATCATTCAGACTCCTTAATTCGGTGTTTCGAACCTTTCACTTTTCACGATCCTTTTCTGAGATGGATTGAGCACTCTCTTGAGAGCATGTCTTGGAATCACTTTTTCCCTCCCACCCCCCTCCATGAGATAGACCTTACAATTTCCATTGATACAATACATTTTCTGACTCATGTTACTTTTGTGCTTAACTTATCGTTGTTTTGGTTTATGATGAAGCACAAAGGCAGGTATTGTGGGACATTGCTGGATTGGTTTCACTAGTTGTTTGACTACGTATACCATCTAGCTGACAGGTAAGTACATGTAAGTAGGTAGGAATTTTGTATTCATTGTATATACCATTGCATTACATACTAGAGTAGTTTTCTTTCACACTTCTACATATGATTTCTTTTATTTCAGTCTTATATATATATATATATATATATATATATATATATATATATATATTTATATGAAATGGGGGGATATCAACACCACAAATGATTACTAATAGTTTCTATTGAGATCAAGTAGGTTACAGGTTATGCCAGAGATGATGAGGTTCCCATGTGCTCTATGGTGAGCACATGTCCCCAAATTGGAGCCAGATGTTATCCCCCACTTTTAGGGAGAACTAGGAGATCGTGTCTCGAGGCCCACAAGTCCTAGACATGGAGTATCGAGAGCTAGATCAACTTGAGCATGGCCCTGGAGGGCCCATATTTTCTCCCTTTTAGTGCCTCCACTTTGTTAGAAGCAACAACATCCATCACATTCATAGCTTGGTCCTATATCAGAGATTGTTCTTTCTCCATGAGGTAATGATTTCGGGTATCATTGTATGTGTCACTCTGATCCTCAAAACCTTTGAATATGTGCATTTAATTCCTTTTGTTTCTAACAAATTCTTGGATACTATACTTTTCCACTTGACCTTGTTTAGGGGGAATGCCAGGATGCCCTAGTAAGCTTGTGCCCATAGGTTTTGAGTTGCCAATGGGGGGATTTCTGAAAATTCATCATTCGCTCCCATCATATTACCACTTTTTCATCTTACTTCCCGCTCATCCATCCGATTACATTTGTTCGGGCATTGGGTTGGAAAATCATTTAAATATTACACCTTGTCTTGTGGGAAGAAGGGAATAAAGGCCCACAAGGTAAAATCAAGCTGGAAAAATATAAAAGACCAAAAAATAAAACCTCGATATGCTTTGCCCATGGATCCCCAAGAAAGTGGTAGAAATATTCTCAGCAAGAAACAAGAGGGACCCATAAAAATAATAAAACAAGACCTAGTAAGAGGATAGGGGGTCTCATCACGAGCCAACCTATTAGGTCCATAGGTACCTAAAAGTATGAAAATACTAGAAGCTGGTTACCATGCCAGGGTAGTGGCTCTTGGTTGCATGGCCAAGAGAAAGGGGGGTCTCATCACGAGCCAACCTTCTCATTTCTCTAAAATTACTTGTGGGAAAAACTGCCACCACTAGTCACCATGCCAGGGTAGTGTCCCCTGATTAGCTTCTTGAAGTAAAATAAATATAGAATATAGAATAAAAGACATGAATGGGCTTGGAAACATTTGCATCCAGGATAGGTCTAACTTGCCTTCTACAAAGGCACCCACATGTAAGCCTTGCATTTCCCCACTTTCACTGCACCCCTTGTTAGGAAATCCCTTATCTACCTCACCCATTTACATGAATTGGATTTAATCTCTTTTGGAAACATCCTTTTTCCAGTGGACACTAACCCAATAGGATGCCCTGTCACCTCCTCCAAACTTGTATTGGAGATTTGTATAATGTTTTTGAGAACTTGACTAGGGTAAAGGGGGTTTTATGCACATGTTTAATAATATTGATGATGAGATGTGATTGAAATTGATATGATCCTTGTGACTTATGAGCACATGGAGGGCGTAGCTGTTGATGTGTAGGATCATGCCCAACGAATAGGTACCACATTGAACAATGTTGGCAGCAGGATGAAGTGAAAAGAAGGATGATCGTGGGGAAATAAATCGTGCAAAGAGAGAATCAACAGCTGGAGGGGAACACAACACATGTGCATGCCTAAAAGCATGCACGAGGAAAGCAACAACTGGAAGGAAGAACAACACGCACATGGGAGGAAGACCTAACATCAGTAGGGTTAGGGTTTTGGTAATGCATTATAATGGTTGAAGATCTAAAGATGTATAAATACCTATACAGAGGTATTATAGAGGAGAGTTGTTGTTGTTCACGGATTTTTAGTTGTTCCGACTTAGTTAGCAATCATGTTTATATTTTTCTGTATGAACTATTTTGTAAGCTGTTGAGCTAGGGGAGATGAGAGAAGGTAGATATTGAGAATTAGATCATAGGTTGAAGAGCCTAGTGTGATCTACTTCACCTCATATAGATCTTACCCATTTGAGGAGAGTTGTAAGAGCACGACATGTAGATGCAGAACTATCATAATAAAACATCCAAGAGCCAAATCTTTGTGGACGTAGCCCAGGAGGGGGTGAACCAAAGTAATATCTGTGTAATGTGATGAATGCATGCCTATATTTATCCTCTTTTCAGTAGTTATTTGGTGAGTGTAATGAATAAATGAGTTATTATATTACTTGTTTAAATAGCGTCACGATACTAAGGGAACAAGCTGCTGAAATTACTGCATAGTCGTGAATAATAATATCTTACATTTACTAGTTCTAATAATGGTTCAATGGTCGAGTTATCATATCTCATACTCAATCCTAGGATGTAAACACCAGAGTCTTGTAGGCACCCATTAAATCTATCTCAAGTGAGTCTGCGCAGTGCATTCTGTGAGCTGTGTTGCCTTTTGGTTTACCAGGAGGGCCGATAGTTTTAGAGGCTTTGTTGGAAACCCAAAAGACATGAACCATGGGTCAATAACTCAGATGATATAGAAGAATATATAAACAACAAATGGTTTTGTTTCTATTGGTAGGAACAAGAGAGGATTGAGTAGATAAGATAAGTCGAACATTTGTCAGAGGCAGATTAAGAAAAGGTTAGGGCAGAGACCAATGAGCCATTAGAAGGGAATGTTGAGACTGTGGACTCCCACAAAAGAAGAGATAAAAATCTGGTTGAGAAAAAAGGAGCTAGAGTTTGCACATAAAGACAATAGAAACCCTAGAATAACACCTCATAAATATCTTGAGAAATATGTGTTTACTGATTTGCATGAAGTCTTTTTCTACAATTTTTCACATCTATTGTAGGAGTGGATACTAAGGTTGAAAGATAACCACGTGATGAACTGGATTCAACAGTTATATTGGACCTCAGTATATCTTAAGATGTTACAACAGGTGAACAACAAGTTCACCCGTGCAATAAACTTTTGGCTTGACAATATTGTGGTAGGGTTTATAACAACGTTTGCAGTTGACACAACGAAGTCATATAGCTCAGCGGAGAAATAATTTCTACACAGACCTCGAGGAAGGTACATACGATCACTGTATACTTCTATTAAGATACTGCTATATAACAAAGGTGTAATGACAATGGAATCAGACAACTAAACTTCCCTGCATGCATGGGGGAAAGGGGGAAGCACTAGAAGAAAGAGGAGAAATGGATGGAAGAAAGGATAAGGGAAAGAAGGAGGAACCCTTGGACCCAATCATGATGGACAACGACCAAATCAAGTGGATCTTAGCATCAATGGGAAAGACACATAGCGGAGTAGCCTACCAATACAAGGTGAATACCAAGAAGAGAGCCATAGCCACGAGGGAAGGCTTGGTGAGTGATGAGGAAGAGGTAGAGGATCTCTGGGCTGTGGAGAAGATTGAGGAAATCCCATGCATAACATATGAGAGGAAGATGAGAGGTCCAAGTGCAAGAGGAGAAGGCCAACATCCTATCCATATTAATTTTAGTGTGGAACCCATAAACCCATGTGCGACTAATACACCAAAGAGAAACCACCGTTTAGACAATCGAATTTGAGAGGCAGTCAGACAGTGGGAAGTACATATACACAAGGAACAACAACTGGAGGAGCCAGTTCAGGTAGTGCTAGTCAAGTATCTATACCGTATGGAGGTAGTAGCTCAACATTCAATATGACATGACATGATCCCACCATCAAATTACCATAATTTTGAGGAGAAGCAGTAGAAGACCTTGAAAAAAATTTGTTCATTTATGGAAAGATCTGGGAAGAAAAAGAGATCACTGATGAAGATACTAAACCTGCACAACTAGCTATTATGATAAGAGACTGCGCACTAGACTAGTACATGAGTCTAGACACAAAAAATTCCCCTGGGATGAAAAGGACACTGGCATACATTAACAAGTTATTGATAAATGAGTTCCAAAATACAATCTCAAAGGATTAGTACATGAACGAGATGATCAAAATAAGACAGAAACCAGGAGATTCTGTATGGGAGATTGACTAGAGATTCAAGTGATTGAAGGGAAATCTAAAATATCTCATGAATGAGATGTAACATCGACACCTGTTTGTCAATTCACTACTCCCACACATAAAATACCCTTTATGACAAATTTTTTTTTAGATGCAGGCAGAAGCTCTACAGGCAGACTTGCAACTGGAAGAAAACCAATACCAATAGACATACCCATCTATTGAAGAACTGAAAGAGGATTTGAATAATCTAATGTTTCAGTTGAACCAGAATAAGAACAAGGAAAAATGAGAATCCGTTTGGTGTACCACATGCAGGACAAAGGGACACCACAAGAACATATGTTCAATGTTTTCACAGTATATGGCAATAGAAATGCCAAATCCATTACCACCAGGAGGACTATTGTGCGAAATATGAAAGAAACCAGGTCACAACCTCTATCATTGCACGGTGATGTAGAAATACCATACATTCCCAAAGATCTCATATTGCACCTTTTGCAAGTCAGTGGGCCATGATGACAAAGATTGTAGAACTATGGAGATTGTTTGCACCCAATTCGTCACTTCGTGAGCAAATAAAGGGTGCTTACATGCTCAGTTGGGTCTTTCTAGGCATGACAGCTGTAGAGGAAAGAGTTAGGAAAAGAACAACAAAACTATAAACAAGAATTAAATTAAAACAAACTAAAACTATGAGCATATGGAAAAATAAATAACAAACACAATAGACCAATATCACCAATGTTTTCAGGCTGATCAATTGATGAAATCCAAAGCACAATGAAGAAAGGGAACTGTGGTTCCTTCTTTCTCCAAAGGAAGGCTCTTGAGGCCCTCACAAACTTTCTCTCCTTACAATAAGAAAATGAGAATGATGGTGAAAGAACTCCAAGCATATCCACTCAAGAGAGAGGTGGATAGCTCAATGAAATGGTGCTAATGTGTTATTGTCAAGGAGTGAGTCCTTAAAACAATCTAAGCAGCATAACATTACATGAAATTCCTTGAGAAAATGATGTTTCTTCATGGCTCTTTATAGCATAGCATTGGGTGATTATGTAACTCCTTTGAGGTGTGAAAAGGGGCTCTTTAGGGCTCAATTAGGTCTTTGACCAACCTACCATGCGGATTCAGCTCAGATTTGGGGTCAAATCGGCTTGGGAGCTGATCCATTAGTGGTTGGGAGGCCGACCAATTTCAATAAATGCATCGTTTAGCAGGTGCGTAGGTTTTTGTGCCAATAGCTGCACGTCGTGCGCGCATGTGCGCATGGTACGCTTATGTTCCGCGCATATGCGCATGCACCCAGATTTTGTAAAGCGCCCTTCAATTTTTGGTTACTTTGTATAGTTTCTGACCCTTTTGCAATGCTGTGAAATTGATCCAGTGCCACGAATGACTTCATTCTTGTTTTGACGATGCTGAGTTCTTGTCGCCATGTGCGGATGAAATTTCAGTGATAACAGATGCCCCCTGATGGATGAGGTTAGGAGCATACGTATAGCCGAAATCCATCAATGTTTCTTTTACTGAGAATGTTGTGGTAAGAGAGAGCAAGAGTGGGACCGTGTAGAGCAATCCTTTGGAGAAGAAAGGAACTGGTAGAACCCGACCTTCGAGAAGGTGCGTAACAATATACAATTGTGTACAAACGAGGCGGGCATGCCCCATGCTCGTGTCATGTAACTCTGAAAAAAGATGACTAAAGTGTTGGTGTAGATGACTACAGTGCCCTTGGGGGCGGTAATGATAAAGGCAGAAGACAATTCTGTAAAGGAACATACTCTGAACAATAGGCAATGATCGCGGTAATAAGAAACAACGATGAGGCGGGCATTGATGGCCCGACCAAGTTCAGAGGTCTTCAACAAATGATAATGATAACTGCAATAGTCACAAAGTAAGAACCACCGTAACATGAGAAAGTGTTGGCGTCAAATGTTATGGGGGCCAATGACAGCAGGGGGCAATGGTGTTTCCCCCTGTGCCATCTGAGATCTCTCATTGAATAGAAAATGAGAATCAAGATACTGTCGCCCTTCTAGAAAATTGTGCTGATGTCGACAAAATGGGGACGCGACTCCCAAAAGAAAAGGGCTTCATGGAATCTACTGAGGTGAGGAAGTGGCAGAGGTACACAGACGCAACTGAGAAGTGGGAAGACTCAAGACTGCCCTTGGTTGGAGGGTGTATGATATAAAGAGTGGCCGCAACTGTGTGACAAGGTTGAGTGTTAGGGGGACGACAAGACCCGTGATAAGTTGGGCTAGCGATAGGACAAGGTGAAAAAATTCAGAGGGTAAAGGTAAGTGACCTGGGTAGTACTCTGAATATATGGACGATGCCGGCAAGGGTAGATGAGAAGAAATGCTCCAACCAAGGGTGACATGGGTTTCACGTGGCCAAAAAGAAAGCAAGTCGCCAACAATGATGACAAAAGCAGATAACTAGAAATAAAGGCGTTTGTACAATAAATAATGAATAATTTGGGAAAAAGTGTACAAATACAGAAATGAGTGCCCCAGTGTGAAATGAGTGCCCCAGGGAGGGCAGAAATTTCTTGGAAAACTGATGGAGGGTGGGGGCCCCATTGGTGAGTTTCTGTATGAGGTAGGTGAAATGAAGATAGGT
>JZKD02S1786473.1:262187-286279 GCA_000966675.3 Picea glauca
TAAAACAATCTAAGCAGCATAACATTACATGAAATTCCTTGAGAAAATGATGTTTCTTCATGGCTCTTTATAGCATAGCATTGGGTGATTATGTAACTCCTTTGAGGTGTGAAAATGGGCTCTTTAGGGCTCAATTAGGTCTTTGACCAGCCTACCATGCGGATTCATCTCAGATTTGGGGTCAAATCGGCTTGGGAGATGATCCATTAGTGGTTGGGAGGCCGACCAATTTCAATAAATGCGCCGTTTAGCAGGTGCGCGGGTTTTTGCGCCAACAACCGCGCGTCGTGCGTGCATGGTACGTTTCTGTTTCGTGCATATGCACGTGCACCCAGATTCTATAAAGCGCCCTTCAATTTTTGGTTACTTTGTATAGTTTCTGACCCTTTTGCAATGTTGTGAAATTGATCCAGTGCCATGAATGACTTCATTCCTGTTTTGACGATGTTGAGTTCTTGTCCCCATGTGCAGACGAAATTTCAGTGATAACAGAGATGATGAGAGAAAGGACATTAGATGCATATAGAGTATGTGAAGAAATGATGACTGGGAAAGAAACACCATAGTTTAATCAAGTCCCATCTCCATACAACACTACGTAACAATAGTATAATACTACGCAACCGCCATACAATAATGCACAATTGCAGTACAATATGGCACAACCTCAGTACAATACCGCGTAGTGTAATGAAGCACCTCAGTATAAAGTGCCGCAAGGAGATCGAGTAGGCTACAAAGGAGTAGGATGAGCTAGAGGAGGTTTCATATGAGGTAGAGGAATAATCACATGTCACAATTATCAACAACCAGGACATTATCCAAGGGAATTTTTGCTTCCACCAGTGACTTGTATTTATTGTCATGCATCAGATCATGACACAAAATAATGTCCGACACTACTAATAAATATCCAGGAAAAGAGGAACCAGAACAACCAAAACGTTCAATGGATCTTAGCGGAAGCAAGGGATGAAGGATGGAACATCAATATTGTTACTCGTGGAGGAGCTAAAACAAGAAATGACACATTTTGACATGAACCAACACATAATCAATGGGTAAAGAAGAACACTGAAACAAGGAAGCAGTTCAACGTGTAGAAGGAAAATGAGATATTTAAAGAAGCCATATAAGAATTTCAGAAGGAAGACATAGCGTCGACTTCAACTGCGCAACATAGAAAGGAAGCACAAGAATACGAGATGACTCCATCATTGGATCATACCAATGGTATGCAACCCAGGAGATGAGTAAGTACAATCAAAATCTTTCTGCAATCATGTGTAATGTTATTAAGTGATCCATCATCTGTGAAAATATTGCAAAACATACTAGAAAAATGTAGCATTGAGACAGAAGGAAAGCTAGAACCAAAGACAGTCAATCACCTGCACACGAGAAGAATAACAAGTAGGGATTTTATACTGAATGATAATATTCGGGATTTCAATATGGGAGACATTATACTAGATCTAGGATCTGTATTTAATGTATTAGCAAAGAAGACATGGCAGTGCATGGGAGAGACGACATTAGGATACTCACCTGTTCAATTAAAATTGGCAAACCAAAACAGAGGCTTACCAATAGGTAGACTAAAAGGAGTGACAACCGACCTAGATGGAGTGCGCACTAAAGAAAATTTTGAAGTCAATGAAATAGTAGACAACACAACATCTTACCCAATGTTCCTTGGTCTGGGTTGGGTGTTTGACACCTAGGCCATAATCAATTTGAATAATAGGAAAATGACATTTGATTCAGGAGAATATAGGGTCATTGCGCCATTAGATCCATCCTAAGGCGAGAGGTTTGTATAACCTACTTGCCTAGACCTAGAGGAAATCGACTAGTTATACATAACAACTACGCACGATGAGGATTATGTAAACCCAACTATAGATGGGGTACTCAGTTGGAGGAGAATTACTTCATGTGCAATAGACTTAGACACCAGTTTAGAAAACTGGCAGCAAAGGCTACATGAAGTATCCATGAGAATACGTGCAGGAATAGACTACACAGTAAGATGGGTAGGCACATAAATCATAGAACCACCGAGTTTCCATGCACTAAATGATTTTGAAACATTCTTGACACAGTATGAAAGAACAATTTTAGAGAACTAGAGAATGTTAGCACTTGATATAGAACTCAAGGCCACACTTGCATGATGGTGGGGTGTGCAAAAGGATACCATCATAGATTGGGACTAATGTAAGAAACTACTACACATAAGGTTTGGCACATAACATAAAAACAACAAACAACATAAGTATGATGGACATAGGGAACCAACAGAACACGTGGAGGCATGTAGAATGTTATGGATAATGACACCCCTACAGGAATCACCTCATCACTTCATACACACTCTAGAGGGCATACCAACAAACTGGTATACAAACCAGGAGTTTCGCATAGGAACTATGACATGGACAACATTTCAACATAATTTTACCGTCACATCTTCATTCGAACATGAAAACCCCAACATAGATGTAGCTCTAAAACAGATAAGAGGAGTAATATTTATCATAGAACTAGATATAGAAGTTATCACAAAAGAACAACAATGAAATAAACAGACAGTTAAGGAAATGATTTCATGCTATCATGTACAAGAGGAAGCACTAGATGAAGATGATCAACATGACATTCAGATTGAATAAGTAGAAGGTGAAAGAGATGTGGAAGGCCCTCCCATAGAATCGAAAGTCATTTCTATACCGATCAAAGTAAAGAAATTTAACATTGGGATAGTCGAGCATCCAAAAATGGCCAACATTGGAGACTACTGGGATGAGCAAATAGTATAAAGCATCACAAAGTTGTTGTGCGAATACAACGAGTTGTTTCCCACAACCTTTACAAAGAGAAAGGGTATAGCAGGAGAATTAGGAGAGGTGAAGATACCACTCAGTCCTGAAGCGAGACCTATCAGAAAATGACCCTACAGGTTGAACCCAATATATAAACAGAAAGTCAAATATGAGATCAACAAAATGCCCAAAGCCAACATCATAGAATTGGTTGAGGAGTCAGAATGGATAAGTCTGATGGTAGTTCAGGACAAGAAGCAAGGAGGGATTAGGATATGCGTCGACTTAAGGAAGTTGAACGATGCATTCCTACATGACCCATTCCCTACACCTTTCACGGACGAAGTGTTAGAGAACCTAGGAGGACATGAAGCTTACTCATTCACTGATGGATTCTCAGGCTACCATCATATTAAGATAGCACAGGAGGACAGATACAAGACCACATTTGCGACAAATTGGGGATATTACCAATACAAATTCATGCCGTTTGGACTGAAGAATGCACCAACAATCTTTTCCATAGTAGTCATTGCTACATTTAAGGAATCCATCCACCACTTTCTCAAAATATACCTGGATGATTGGACAGTCTATAGTTTATTGAAAAACCATGTGGAAGTTTAACAACTGATGTTAGAAATATGTAGACAGTGTCATATATCACTAAACATAAAGAAATGTATTTTTGGAACACCATTTGGGATACTATTAGGTCACATAGTATGAAAACAAGGTTTGATAGCAGATCCTGCAAAGATCACAGTCATTGTTAACTTACCACCACCAAAAACAGTTCGTCAGCTAAGAGTGACGTTGGGACACAAAGGTTATTATAGGAAATTTATCAAAGGATATGCACAGATCACTGCACCAATGGAAAATATGTTAAGAAAGGATACAAAGTTTCAGTGGAACGATGAGTGCCAAAACGGTCTGGATACCTTGAAGGAAAAGATGGTTACCGCGCTGATACTAGTATTTCCAGATTGGGAGAAGACATTCCACGTTCATGTAGATGCATCAATGATAGCACTTGGAGCTATCTTAGTGCAGCCAGGAGTGAGATAATTGGATCACCCAATAACATTCACGAGAAGAAATTTATCAAACTCCGAACATAACTATAACATGACCGAAAGAGAAGGCCTAGATATGGTCTACTCACTTCAGAAGTTTCGACATCACTTATTGGGAAAAAACACTTCAAGATGTTCATAGATCACTCAACCCTGAAATACCTAGAATCTGTTGATGGTTACTACTATTCCAAGAATTGAATTTGAAGTCATAGTCAAACCAGGAAAATTGAACGCAGGACCTGATCACCTATCAAGGGTCACAAATGGAGAAGAACCTATGAACTTAGAAGATAAATTTCCGGATGCATAATTATTCTCAGTATAGATTGCTGATGAATGCTTCATAGATATCATTCAATACTTGAGTACAAGTATTGCACCACAAGAATATAGCACTGCGCAGAAGAAAAACCTGGTAGTCCGCGCTGCCGACTATCAACTAATTGCATGACACCTATAAAAAATGGGTGTATATAACATCTTGCGAAGATACGTGTTAGAGAACGAAATACCACGAGTTTTAGTAGAAAACCATGAGGGAATATTAGGAGAGAATTATGTAGGTAAAGCTATTGCGCATAAGGTATTGCACGCAGGAATTTGGTGGCCAATGATTCATAGAGACTCGAAGGAGTACTGTCATACATGCGATGTTTGTCAAAGGGTAGGAAAACCCAATAAAAGGGACAAGATGCCATTACGGCCACAAGTAATGTTATAGGAATTTGACAAGTGGGAAATAGACTTTGTGGGACCAATCAACCCACCAACAAAAAGAACAAGGGCTTGGTACATTATCACCATGATAGAATACTTAACAAGATGGGCGGAAGCCACACCAGTGAAGGATTGTAGCGCAGAAAAAACAACACATTTTCTATTTGATCAACTAATCACTAGATTTGGGTGCCCAAGAATTTTGATGAGGGACCAAAGCACACACTTCATAAAAAGTACCATCAGTGCCATGAATGAAGAATTTGAAGTCCATCACCAGAAGAGCACATCGTATCATCCGCAGGAAAATGGCAAAGTGGAAGCCTTCAACAAATTCCTGGAGAACACATTGACAAAGATTTGCAATGTCAACAGGGATGACTGGGACGTCAAAGTACCAGTAGTATTATGGGCATACAAGACTATGTGAAAAAGTCGATGGGGCACATGCCCTTTAAAATTGTTTATGGCCAAGAAGCAATGGTGCTATTAGAGTTTTTAGTACCAAGCTTGCGCATAGCAACAATAACATAGATGACAGAATGAGGCATAGTACAAGAGAGACTGAATCAGTTCCTGACCATGGAGGAAGATTGAATCTTCACAGGATTCCACCAAAAAGTTCAGAAATCAAGAGACAAATCTTGGCGTGATAGACACATCAAGAAGAAAATGTTCAAGGAAGGGGATCTAGTGCTAATGTATGACAACAAATTGTTTTTGCACCTGGGAAAGCTCAGAATGCATTGGTTAGGACCATACGAAGTAAAATATGTCACAAATGGAGGAGCTGTACAATTAATGGATTTATCAGGCGCAGAACTTAGAGGGATGATTGATGGGAGCTGAATGAAGTTGTACAAGGACAGTCGACCATCCACCGCGCAGTAAAAAAAGAAAAAAAGAACAAAAAGGAAACAAAACCAAAGAGAGCGTAGGATGCTAGAGGTAGAAAGGCCACACAAAGTAGAAACACAACCTCAGGGAGGAAAAAGAAAACAGTCACATGTAAAAGGAAAAAAGTGGGAAAAATAAGAGGCGACAAAAGAAGGATGACAAGACAACACTAGGCGAATTAAAGGATGACAAGGATTGATGGGATGCCACATTAATCGCACCAAAAAAACATGACACAACAAGAGTAATGGAAAGTATGAAACCACCAAAGATGCATTGAATCGATAATCAAGGTGCCTTAAACCCATAATCAAGGAAGTGTCCTCGACAAGCTTCATGGGAAAGCCATACAACACACAAGAGAGGGAGCCAATAGTCTATTCACGAAAAGAGAATAGATGGAGAGAAATAGAAGCTAAAGAGCAGAGTGTAAGTCACAGAGACCACAGAGATCATTCAGATCCAACAGACACTTAACATTCACCGCCATGGCACCGCCTAAGCAAGCATAAGAGAGATAGACCACCAAGAAAACTAGAGTTCAAACCAGGTCATGAGGACAGGCCAAAGAAGGTGAATAAAAACCGCTGGAGATTGTCAATGTTGAGGAAATTCCATCCCCATAGATGACACTAGTACAATCCACACTGATACTAGAGGAAATTCAACATCCAACAACAGAAGCCATGAATGTATATATGGTAGTAGCGATGCACGAGCCACAGAACCAGGAAGAATAAACCGTAAAGGATATGCAACCGGAGCATACAGAGGTAGCTCCAAAATTCAATGGCACGGTGTCGAAGCCGACAACAATAGTTGAGCTAGATGAGTCTCAAATGACCATATCAGACCACCCAATAGGGGAGAGGGGTGAAGATGTCTCAGCTTGGATGGAATGGTATATAGAGGAACAATCAAAAGCCAATGGAACTTCAATCCATCCACCACCAACGAATAAATACAAGATATAGATACCCAAGTCACCTTGCAAGAAACCTGCAGCAGAAAGCATTCTACCTCACATACCAGAAGGTGTACAGCTAGGACCAGAGCTACTACGTCATATCAGGAAACTGAAATACTCTAACCATGATATAGCAGACAAAGCCAAGTTTCCAGAACTTGTGAAGAGGGACTTTATCTAGACTACGAGCACAAATAGGGTTGGTGAACCGATTGAGAAACCACTACAGTGGGCAGCTGGGCTATAAAAAATGGGAATTTTAGGTTTGTTGGACTTACCACATTTTGGCAGAGGTCAGCATGCAAATGCATGTGTCAAATAGCTGCTAGTAGTCACACATGGAGGGGATATATGGCTGGATAAGCCCGTCCCCATATCCGTTGAACTTATTGCAAACATAACCGGGTTACCAATTCAGGGAATGGATCCCATAATGTTTCTGGATGACAAAACCAAGGAGAAAGCACTAGTAGAAGAGATGAAGAAGAAGTACAACACTAAAATGGGGACAAGAGGGATCATCATCAAGAGGATCAATGACATAGCCACACAATTGGGCGCGATAGTCTTAGCCTCCAAGCTGCTAAGAAAATTTCATAGGGAGGAAGTCCCAGCTAGAGTTGTTTTAGTTGCATCCCAGTGTGTAGAAGGCACCTCAATGATCTGGGTTCCATACCTCTTGAACTTATTCTTGGATGACTGCAAGGATGCACAGGATCTAGGAACAAAGTTTCACTACTCATGGCTGATCACGCTCATAGCCTTTATGGGTTGGAGGGAACCAAGGTATGTTGGAGGGAACCAAGGTATGTAATTTTTTGTAGTAGACCCAAACCGAACCAAGGAAAGAGGTATTCACTACTAAAGGAAACGACAAGCGCTAGTCACAAGAGGATAAACAAATCCATCTTCTAATGATACCTACACAACCTACATGAATCCATCTCCCTGACATAGAGAATCACACCAGAAGATGTCACACGATATGAAAACATCACCACTTTCTAGGCTACATGACACACAATGTGGATACATGAAAGGAGAGATCTAGGTAAACAATGGCTACAAATGCTCTATTGCATCACCGAGGGTGACATTGACATGATCATCAACGAATGGGCTGATGAATGGAGAATCCAAGACATTACCCAAGAAGTACTAGAAAGGACAACAGAAGAAGAGGCAGATTAGGGAGAAAAGAAGCCTCTGAAAATCCAAGTGCCCAAGAGATGAAGAATGGGCCAAGGCAAGACAACACAGAGAGACGAAGGGCCAAATAAGACAGGGACCCAGAAGGGGAAGAAGGAGAGTACGCAGCTGGCTAAGGAGAAACAACAACATGCCGAGCCTGCACAAGAGACAACAAAAAATCCCAACACACAGGAACCAGGGGGAAACAAGAGGCCAACCACGCAAATAGGAGGCACACACAAGAAATCAAAGGCACAACAAACACCACCAAAATATACAATTACGGATGATGACGGGGAAGTGATCGCCAGAATGATCCATGATTGTCTATATGAGGAATTCGACCATGCTGCATGCTAGAGGGACAAGATCTAAGAAGATTTGGTAAACATACAATAACTCATCAAGCATATCAGGGAAGGGCCGACAACAAGCAACAGGGGAATTGAACCATCAACACCCGATATAGAAGGAAGAGTGTAGAAAGAATAACTAGATTCAGTCCAGGAAATACTACTACCACACATAACATTCCACATCGAACCTAGTATGCTGCACATGGACGAGATTGTGGGGTAGACACCCTTGTAGGACTTAAGCCAAATCCAACTTGTGTTGACAAGGATACCATCAGGAGCACTAAACAGGTTTCAAGTGAGTGTAAACCACGAGGTACAATCTCGCACAAGTAGAGACTTAACTGAATTGAAGAAAGAAACAAAGAAGCATGACACACTGGAAATAGTATATGAGAAGGATAAATCTAAGACCCAGGAGGAAAGGGCGTGCATAAAAGGATTGGAGAAAAAAGTGGCAGGAACTTATGAGAAGATTCCACATGCCACATAGAGTGAGGAAATCACAACAACATACAATATTGATCGGATTGCGTAGGAAATTGATCAATACCATAAAGAGATTGAGGATCTCTGAGAACAACTCATACCAACCACTCCACCTGCAGTCAAGGATCAAAAGAAGTAGGAATAAACAATGTAGCTGTAGGATATAGAGCAACAGGTTATCAAAACAACTAACTTGTTTGATAAAGAAGCACAACTTTGGACCAGGTTGGAGGAGGATTAGTAGGTCCACAAATGGGACATGGAAAAAGAAAGGATCAATGCCGTGATCCAAGAGCTCAAGAATAAGAATAAGACAATACCAATCACATAACACATCAAGGGGACATAGGACATGAAGAGATTGTAGGAATAACTAATCACTGTGCAAACCCAGAAACAAGAGCGGCAGGCTCAAATGAAACCATTGAAAGAGCGGGTAGAAGAAGTCCTAGCACAAGCAGATGAAGCTAAGAAATAGATAGCATAGAACTAGGAAGAATGTGTAGGATTGATCAATGATGAATTTGTAGGCTAGGTAGTGGACACAATCAAGGAGAAGACTGCGCAGGTGCAGACACAAGCAATAGAGCTCAAGGACAAGTTCCAGATGATCACCAAGGAGATCAAGGAAGCACAGAAGGATTAGGTTCTTAGGGACGAGCCACATGTCAGTGTTGGGGGCCTATTGGTAGCAAGATGAATTGAAAAGAAGGCTGATTGTGGGGAAAGAAAGCATGCATAGAGAAAAGCAACAGTTGGAGGGGAACACAACATGCGTGCATGGAAGAAAGCGTGCACGAGGAAAGTGACAACTGGAAGGAAGAACATCACATGCACCGGAGGAACACCTAACTTCAGTAGGGTTATGGTTTTGGTAATGTATTATAATGGATGAAGAGCCAAATATGTATAAATACCGATACAAAGGTATTATATATGAGAGTTGTTGTTGTTCACAGATTTTGTAGTTGTTCCAGCTCAGTTAGTAATCAGGTTTATATTTTGCTGTGTGAACTATTTTGTAAGATGTTGAGCTAGGGGAGATGAGAAAAGGTAGATCTTGAGGATTAGATCATAGAATGATGAGCCTGGTGAGATCTATTTCACCTCATATAGATCCTACCCATCTGAGGAGAGTTGTAAGCGCACAATGTGTATATGCATAACTATCATAATAAAAGATCCAAGAGCCAAATATTTGTGGATGTACCCCAGGAGGGGGTGAACCACGGTAATATCTGTGTAATGTGATGAATGCATGCCTATATTTATGCTATTTTCAGTAGTTATTTGGTGAGCATAATGAATGAATGAGTTATTATATTGCTTGTTTAAATACTGTCACGATACTAAGGGAACGAGCTGCTGAAATTATTGCATAGTCGTGAATAATAGTATGTTACATTTACCAGTTTTAATAATGGTTCAATGGTCAAGTTCTCATATTTCATACTCAATCCTAGGCTGTAAACACCCGAGTCTTACAACCACCCATTAAAGCTATCTCGGGTGAGACTGCGCAATGCATTCTATGTGCTGTGTTGCCTTTTGGTTTACCAGAAGGGATGATAGTTTTAGAGGCTTTGTTGGAAACCCAAAATATATGAAACCTGGGTCAATAAATTAGACGATATATAAGAATATATAACCAACATAAAGGTACCACATTGTACAGGTACACATGGGGAGATGATTATTTTGGACCTCCATGGGGATGAAGAGCCCACTAGATGGATGCTGAGACCCCAACAGGGGGCAGAGACAGGATAGAGGGGTTTGCATCGGAGAAGAGGAGGACGTTCCATAGAGGAACCCTGGAAGAGCCTTACCTAGGGGGGTTGTGCCCTCTTCATTGGAATGTTGGCCTTGGAAGGCCCAAGACATCACCTAGGAGGCTCATGATGTCATCCATCTTCATGGACATTTTTGGGAGATAGTCATGGCAGTTTGGCACGTGTGGCAGGTTGGAGAAGCCCAAGGAGGGCTAACATTTTTCTCCAAGAGGCTTCATTTTCCCTAGAAAGTCATAACGTCACCCTAGAAGGGGCATGTTGTATTGATTTTGCATGATTAGGGTTTTAATTTATGATAGTTTAATGTAAAACAATATTATTGTTTATTTTGGCCTTCTCGACCTTTTGATGACCTAAAATTTAATTAAGGTAATTGGTATGGTATATATTGAGGGTTTTCACTCTCATTTTTGCATCACCTTTCACTCACACATTAGTGAGGTCTGAAATTTGTGCCCTATTCTAGGGTTTTGGCTGAAATTGTGAGGCACACTTGTTGAAGGAGACTATTTTTGGACTATTTTGGAATTTCTTCTTGGTGGAAGGTTTACAACTAGGGTTTGGCTACTTGAATGTATGGTTTATGTAAGTGAATTTCTGAAACACTTCTTGGTTGAATGGTTATAGTATTATTTACTTGCATTTTTTATTATAATTTACTGCATTAAAACCTTAGGTGACAAGCACATGCTAAGGTCGTTGTCTCATGTCCCTACCAAGTTAAGAGCTATTTTGATTTGATGAAGTAATATATAGCCTTGCCATAGAAACACTCTATCTCTAGTATTCTAGCTAGCCATTTTCCCCTTGTTATTGAGCTAAGAAGGAGGAAAACGCACGAAGGCCTAGGATTTCTACACTTTGATGAGCCGTTTTCCCCTAGGGTTTGTTTGATGAAGCCTTAACATAGAAACACTCCATATTCCAAATCTCTTGTCTTTAGCTGTATAAATTCTTACTCAAGCTATCCGATTTCATCTTGCCAATAAGCTAAAGAAGGAGGAGAAATAACTAAGGCCTAGGGTTTCTACACCTTAGTGAGCCTTTCTACCCTAGGGTTTCATTGTTGAGGCCTTGCCTTAGAAACACCTCAACATTTAACCCTCTTGTCTTTGGTCTTTTCATTATCATTTAGTCCTTCAACCTTTGCAGCCTCTTTCGACTCCATATACCCTAGTAACTCAATGATCTAAGGCCTCTTGCATTGAGTACCTTGATCACAAACAATTTCTAAACATTCTTGAACAAACTCTAACTATTTTTAACCCTGGCCTAGAACTAATATTACTAACCCTATTGTTTCTGTCACCCTTTATGCTATAAACACATCTATGCAACATTTTTTTTACCTTTAAAGAAATTGAATGATTGGTTAAGGCATTGTTTCTAAAGTGTTGATATTGTTACATTGATTGCCACTTAGCATTAGCATTTCTTTAGCATTTATTGTGAAGTGATATTGTAATAATTTCTATCATATAAACATTCATTTACTTCATCAATATTGTTGTTCAATTGCTTATTATCGGAAAGTCATTGATTATATGAAGTACTAACCAACAAGTGAGCTTGCACATGTATATTTTCTTTGTTGCTTTGTCTCGGGAAGGTACACTCCTGGTTACTCTTTTCTTTATTGGCTATTAAGATGGACTTTCATATCGATGGTGACTTGTGAGGGGGAAATTATCACTTATCCTTTTAAGCCTTTTTCCTTCTCAAAACCACAGGTCACCGGGGATGTCTCCCCTGGGCCTTACCTCCCTAAACAGAAAGAGATATCCCATTGAGGTGAAAGTGGTGGGATAGTCTCAGTTATGCTAGTTTGACCTCCTTTCATCCGTCTTTTACCTTAACTACAAACTATGCGATAACAAGCCTTTTGGTCGATTTTGTAATGGGATAATACCTAATGAAAATGTATAGATATGTAGAGGTTTTTGCGTAGAAGGTAGCTTATGTTGCGTGATGAATAAGTGAGGCTGATTTTATGCAAGGTGGGAATGAGCTAAGTGTGCATTGTATGCATGAACGTCAAGGGAATTTTGGGTATAACTAATATATTATGTATGAGAGTAGTGGACAAATTTGGTAAGAAATTATGTTGAATGATAATACAAGAAGCCTCTTGTTGTGGATGTAGCCCATATTGGGTGAACCACGTTAAAATATGATTTATTTGTGTTATGATTTGATGTGTTTTTTTACTATTCTTTTTATTGTGCATACTTAATGTATATTGGGCAATATGAATCTGTTATATGTTGTTATGGTTTTGCGTACATAATGAATGGTATAATGAATGAATGTTAAGTTAAATGTTTATGGTGAATGCCTCCCTTCCATTCATGACTGTGGAAACTTGGTTTTTGTAGTCCCCATAGATACCTCATGTGATACTTCACCTGCTTTCAAGTGATACTGAAAGGGCCGATATCGAAAGGGTTTTGTTGGTGGTTTCATGTTGAACCTCAGGTCTTCCCACTATAGGCCAACAAATGGTTCCATTATCGGGACCGATATATTCAATTGAGGGGAATGTGGAGGCCAACTAAGGAAGAGATAATATAGTGGATAGAGACAAAGGAGCATGAGTTTTCCAAAGATCAAAATAATAACCTACAAATCACTTTGAAACAATGGTTGTAGAGGTATGTATTCACCTATTTACATGAGATTTTCTTTGTTGATTTCTTGAATGTTTTGGTTGAGTGGATACAAAGGTTAGCTGAAAATAATGGAACATTTCATGTTGTGGTTTCAAGGAATTGGAACCATGAGATGATTCAATAGTTGAATACTACAAGTAATCATATCTCATGCACAATTTATTTTTGGTTGGATAGTATATTAGGGGGTTATATTACTAAGTTTTCTATAGATTGTGCCAGTTGTTGGAAAATCACTTTGAATAACTAAGTTTTGAAGGGTGCACACAAAAGTAGAAAATGGATAATTTTGTGGGGTCAAAGAACACAAAAAATAAGGAATAACAACAGTTAGGCATGCAAAATTAGCATGTAGGAGAAAAGGAAGGAAAAACAACATTCAAGCATAAAGGCAGAAAAAACATGCACGAACCATGAGGGTTTTTGGGAATAAGTTGTCATGAGATATCATAGGGTTTATATCCCTAAATTTATGCATGAATATGTAATGCGTTGGGGAAGAATAGGCAGATGAAAAAGAGATATTAGGTTTCTTATGAGGGATAATCCTTATTTAGGGTTTTCGAGAGGTTTTGCAGAGAGATAGATGTTCTCTGCAAAGTGGCTAGGCTAGATTGAGGATATAATATGTTGTATCTATTGTAAATGTAGTGTGTAGGCCTAAGGTGATTACTGCATGAAGATTAATTTAGAATCCAACCATTGTGGATGTAGACCAAGGATTGGGTGAACCATGTTAAATCTTGTGTCTGAATGTGTCCTTTGATGTGTTTGCTCATGGATGTTCTATTTATGCATGATTAGTATAGATCAGTTTACTATACGATTGATGCACAATGATAATGAATGAAATGGTGGGTTACTTATATAGAAATCTATGTTATAAGGGTTCTGCACAATAGAGTTTGTTAATTAATCAAAGGGTATGAATAAAGATATTGCACGCAGGGTGGATAATTAGTAATGGATATGATGCTAGCCTCACATCTCCTCATCCTTGTAGAAACTTGGTTCCTACAGCCCCAGATACCTTGGGTGAGTATTCACTTGCATGCAAGTGATGCCAAAAGGGATGGTATCTGAAGAGTTTTGTTGGTTGAATAAACTAGACCTAGGGTCTTATAACTGCGTGCCAACAAATCGTTTTGTTGTCGGGACCCTGAATATGTAATTGAGGGAATGTTTGGAAGTTGATTAAAAAAGAGATCGTCGAATGGTTGGAAAGGAAGAAGAAATAATTTTACTAAGGAGAGAATAGAAACCCTCAGATGACTGATGAATAATTCTTGCAAAGGTATGTGTTCACAGAGCAACATTAGATTTTATTTGGTGAATTTTTGATTATTTTAACTGAATGGTTAGAAAGGTTACTGGAGAATACTGGAAGATATTGAACTTCATCCCCAAGGAACTGGATTCCTGAGATGGTAAGACAATTGAATTATGTAAGTAATACTACTTCTCAAAAAATCAATTTATAGTTGATTAAAATACTATGGGGTTATATTATGAAATTTGTAGTAGATTGTACCTAGTCATATAGTGTCACAGAGAGGGACTTCTTTAAGGGTCTGCGCGGAAGGTTTATGAAATAATTGGGTACTTGGATAAATATTTTTTTGTGTGAAAAATGTTTGATGATGATGGCATATGGCTTCTAAGAGGCTTCATGCACATAGGGGAAATGAGGTTGACCAAGCGATGGTATGAAGGTAGGAAAGAATGGAAAAATAAGGGAGGGACTAAGGATTCAGAGAAATGAATAAGGTTTATTAGAATAGGGAGATGAATTTGGAGTACTGCATAGTGGAAGAAGTTACAAGAGGTTGAATACTAGGGATGAGGAAGGAGAGTTGCGTAGTGACTATGATAGGAGAGAACCCTACACACTAATATACATCGTAGAAATAATGCACATAGAAGGAGAGGAAGAAGGTTCTCAGTTCATTCCTATAATAGAAGAGCCTTTAAGTTATAATCAAGTTGGATCCTATGTCGATTCCATGACCTTGTGTGCATAACCTATATCTGAGATAACATTTGAGGATTTTTCAAAATCACTTATAATTATCAGAGGAAGACAAAACAATAGTATCTAGAGAAGTGGAAGCAACACATCAAGTTAGATTCATCCAACATCACTAAGGGGAGGTACTATGCAAAACACCATGGAAGGGTTAGACAATACATTGAGAATGCTTGAGGTCTAGGGAGTTGGCTTAGAGGACCCATAACAACATCTACTTGTATGTGATACAATTTGGGCTATGAAGAATGTCCAGGATGAGGCCACAAATATTGTACAGTTGGAAAAAATATTTAAAGGTCTCACATTGGTTTGGTACATGAACTGTAGAGTACTACACCAAAATAAATTTTGGGTCATGGGTCATGTGGTCTTGATGTCAAAGAATATGGGTTTTCATGTCACCAAAGGATCATTATGAGAGGTCATATGGTCAATCATGATCAATTAGAGTCAGTATTTTCATGGTTCATAAAATATCATGAGATCAAATTCGTTGGAGGAACGTGGCATCATCAAGAAAATTAGAGCACTGCCCAAGTTGCTGCAAAACATCATAATGATGCGCAATTGGGTTTTGAATTACAACATGGTATGATAGGTGATGGGTATTCTATATGCACTAATTCCCTAAATTAAATTGTCAACCAGGGGTAAGTAAACTTAGAGTTGTGGCACTGTATGAGCCAAGGCATAAAAGCTAATGGAAGTATTGTTTAACTAAGGGGATGGTCTACCTAAGGATCAATATAATTAAGAGATGACTCTTTTTATTTTTATCAATTATAAAATCCTATTAATGAGCTTGAACTATCTACCCTAAGCAGCTTCAAAAAATGGATTGATGGATTATTTCTAAAAGAAAAAATCAGCAAATAAGCAAATAAGCAAGTAGACAACCAACCTATCAAAACTATTTCGATAAGTGAACTCAATTCTTAAAGAGAACTCATAATCATTTTATTTTGCAAAGGAGAAATCCTAACCCACTTAACCAAAAAGCATCATGATTGTATTCAAATTCTAATCAATCAAAACTATCCCTAATTTGTAATAACAGGAAAAAGAGAATTCAAAGATGATGATTCTGTCTTCGGTGTCAAATAACATCATGATGGCATCTGAATATTAGTGTCAGTTCAAGAGGGATTAATTCAATGATGACTTCTACAGATAAATGGAAAGTGTGAATCAAGCAATCTAAAGAAATCTTTGCCATCATAGACAAAACACTAAGTATTTTGGGAATCCATGTGATCTCTAAACTTAATGCATCAATCATCAATAATTAAAAACACTCTTATACTAATTCCAACAAATAGATAAACTCTTGAACTCATGATTAAAAATGTTAATTCAAATCCATAACTGAGATTTTATAATCTAAACTGAGCTAATCCTATCATTAAAACTCAAATTTCAAAACTAGAATTCTTTTAGAAAACGTAACTCCAAAATCTATTTCTATCCTAACACAATAAAGAAAGATAAATGAAAAAAATAGATCTTTGAATATTTAACTGAACTGGTAATTAAATTCATCTTGATTACAACTACAAAACTTTAAACTATTAATCCATCAAAGCTTGTAAACGATCCTAAATTAAAACTTTGTTTACACTAATCCTCTGTCTAAGTAATACTCTGTTTTAATTGCCAAACCAAATTAAGACTTCAATATACTATCTAAGTTAGTATCCTATAGGAAAATTCATTTCTAACAAATAAAAAACAAACATGATTAATAACCAGCTCCTATAAGAAAATTGCAATTTAAATAAAGACAAATTAAATAATGAATTTATAATTAACATGTACAATAACTGAAACTGAAAAATGCATAGAGGAAGGAAACAAATAGAAATTCTAACTAAGAAAATAAAACACAATATATATATATATATATATATATATATATATACAATCACCCAGACCACTGGTGGACCCCCCAGCAGGTCGTGGCTACTCTTCAACAAAAAAACGCAGGCTTCACTCAACACAATTATGTCATTAATTAAAAACGAAGTCTGGAACACAAGTTTGCAAAGAAATGTCTGAATTACACAATGAAATTATTCTTAAAAATTCTCCATGTGGTCTTTCCACTGATAGTGGTATGTATAGGTAAATTACAACTCGAGAGGTTGACCACTAAAAGGGTCGACCTCCTCTAAAAATGGAAAATTCCTTAAATGAGCTTCTAACAACTTAAGCTTCTAGAAAATATGTGAGCCACTCAACGACCAACATAACTGCCCAATATTAGGTGTACCAAGATCTGTAGCTAGAGGCCATGAGGGGGCACAAAACCTAGATCAGGGATTCATCCATCACAGGTTGCCAATGTACCAACCACTAGCTCTAGTGCACTATGAGTGCTGGATTGCGTGTCGGATGGAGTGTTGCATTGCGTACCATATGGGGTGCTGGATGAAGTGTCGAATGAGGTACCGAATGGAGGATCAGACCGTGATTTTTCCCTATTACACACAAACCATGCATTAATCTTTTTAAACATCAAACTAAACTAAATTGAGCTCAAAATCATTGTAAAAACATCAATTACACATACCTGATGCAAATCCACGATGAATCGATATAAAAATATTTGAAAATCCTTCAAAATGGCCAATAACATATATAATATCGATGCAAAAAGGATTCAATCATTGCAATAAAAAAATTAAAATATGAACCTAACATTACCCCCACGCCTAAGGATTTGCAGGTGCCACTGCAAACAAAAATGAATCACCCGACATAACTAGAATTACGAAGGAGGGGGTGGATTAGCTTTAGAAGCTTTTCCCTCTTGTCCTGGAGATTTTGTCTTGGGTATTTTACGATGTTTCAATTGTGTCTGGAGGATGCGATTGGCATTGATCATTTGATCAACCAATCATTGAAAATAATTCACTTTTTCTTGCAATACCACATTGTCATGATGGAGATGCCTATACATAGTCTTTCACTCTTCCAACTGTTGAAGAAAATGAGCATTTTCTTGTTGTAATTTTTCAATAATTGGGGAATGATCATATGTTTCAAAAGAGGGCTTGGATCCCTTGATGGATGTAGAAGGTCTATCAACTTTGGAAGCTGATGTAGGCATGTGAGAGGTAGGAGTAATAGAGTTCTTGTGAGAGGGAATATGTTCAGATTTTTCTTCTCTATCAGGCTCAAACTCTTATGTAGAAAATTCCTTGAGTCTTTTATGGGGGCTTTCATGATCATAAGACACTTGGATATGATCTGAAGTGATTGGGGGTTTTAAATTAGGCTTTTCACTTGCACTTCAAATAATTCTTCGAAAATATTCCCCTTTGAACTGATTGTATCATCTTCTATTGGTAGGGACTAAAGGGAAATCTTGTTGAAATGGAGAATTGTCAGTAGGATTTTTAGTTTTATTTCTCGATGAGGCTACAAGGGAATACAATTTTTTCTTGGTCTTTTGTTTAGATAGAGAGATAGTTTGAGTTGGAGGGTTTGGAGTGTTTGGAGAATGAGGATTAGATGGAGTAATAGTCCCTAAATCAATTGATTTCTTGCTGGTCTTGACTGTGAGATGGGCATTTGAGAATTAATAGAGGAATTCATCCCATGTCTTGCCTTGTTTTTTCAACTCAGTTATGAAAAGAAATTTGATGAGGTCATGGTGGAATAGACTGTTATGAGGATTGGACACAATTTTTTCATACTTGGGAAGACATTTTCTCAAGACTTTTCAAGAAGTAGAAAGGAAAATTCAGGGGCTTATTAAATTAGAAATGGGCTAACAAACGAAAATGACAAGATTTGAAGACATAGTATCTATCTTCACAAGTGATAATCCTGATAATGATAATCATAGGATTAATCAACTCATCCTTAATCCATTCTTTGGAGTACCCTTTAGCTCCAGAAAAATTCTGAAACTCAAGCTTGAAAACTCCATTGTAGCTTGGCCGTGGAAATTGGTGGTGTTTAAACTAGCGATCTCCAACCTGTGGAAATTTCATGGCTGAGGCAATTAAATCCTTAGAGACCAAGAAGGCCAAATACCATACACGTTCCATCCTCCCATCGAACCTGAGAGAGAATTGTAGTGAAATTCCATCATCGTTTCCCTGCAGATAGACCAATAATGGTCCCCACCCTGCGCGAAGGAAAATCTCCCTACACTCCGGGAATTCGGGAATGGATAGGACCTTGACATTGGAGGAAGGATCTTATCATTTAGGAATGGTTACAACACAGAGGATGAACATAGGGACTAAATTGGGTAGAGGGTGAGTGCGACACAACAAGCATGGATGAGTGAAATGGAAATTGGAGCTAGAACCCTGATTTTTAATGCGCCTAAGGTGGAAAATAGTTGAATTCGTGAGAAAATTCATCACACATGATTTCCATGTGTGATCATGATTTCATCGGATTTGAATTTCCAAGGGTATCCTTTGGAGGCAATTGTAATCATCTGAGAATTAGATCAATGCCCAATTCTTCAAATTGGACATTTGATCATAAATATGCATTACAAATTGTTTAATTTAATTGTCAAATGCAAATTTTACCGTCATGCCATTTAATCCATCTCATCTTACTAGTGAACAAGCATATTAATTCGAACTATCCATTTTTTACCAGCAATTGTGGTCACTTATAGCATGTGCACACCTCATCCGATCCTTCATATGGTACTTCATCTAGTCATCTAGATGGCACCCCATCCAGTCTTCCAAATGGCACTCCATATGGCACTTCATATGGTACTCCTGTGAAAATGGAATTTGTTCTAATTGTAATGGACATTTACCCATAACACTTAGCTTGGGAAACTTCTGACAATCATGGTGAACAAGAGAATAAAAAGGATAAGTGTGAATAGAATGATCCACTATTAATTTCCTTGTCATCGTTCTTGTACACTATACAACAAAATGTTCCTCTGTCCATAGGCGTATAGCACAAATCTATAGTGAATATTTTAACAGTCTGTAATTGAAACAAATAACCATTTAAACAGTCTTTCAAAGAAATGTACAGTAGGATTATAACACACAGTGATGTCAGTGGTATATGATTTAGCATTTCAATAAAAATAACTGCAGATATAATAGCCTCGAATATCATGAAAGTAATATACAAATTTTTTACAAACATTCTACTTCTTATTCTTATGGATTATATATAGATAGGCAGTGTTTATCATTTGTCAGCTCATGAAACCCCTCCCCTACTCCTAAGTATTGTGACACCTCACAATAAAAAATATAGGGAACTCGTCAATTCTCCCAATAGGCTAAGTTTTACAGCTTGCCAAGTCTAGAGATAAATTTCACACATCAGTTTGATGAGACGGTTAGAAGTCTCGATCCAATAAGTTAATCAATTCATCTCTTAATACCCGTAGAAGAGTGAAAACATATGGCCCCATATATAGGATAGAACATCCTACATATAGTTAAGAAGAGGTAGGGGAGAGAGTCTTAGGATTGTCTTAAAGTTAGTTCCCAATGGAAGATTTATGGAGTTCATTGACCTTATATTAACCATACATACTTCTTTTCATATTTTTCTACAAGTAATGCCATACATCAGGACAAGTTTAATATTTAGGAATTTATTTATTATTTTTTTGTCAGATTATCATCCTCACTAGGTATAATGCCCCATTGCCAACAATCCTGTTAAGTTCTCCAATGTTTTTATCTAGTCATACCACAAGTCGGTATCTACTGCCAACAGACCTGTTCAGTATTCCAATGGGTTAGCCTCTCACACCCTCAAAGATTGGTCCACCATCTTTTAATATTTTAATATAAAGATTTCTTTTTGCAAGAAGATGGGGAGACAACTCTGAAAAAATTTTCTCTTTATTTTTTTAGATTGATGCTTAGCAGACAAAAAGGTTCAAATATAGCAATATTTTTGAAGGAAAATATTTCCCTTTTTGTCTCCTTGAAATTGTCTACTCATGGTGAAATAAATACCTACATAGATCTCTAGAATTGTCTATCAACATACTTCAAATTATTTACGTATGTACAGTTGAGATTCAGAAAAAGGTTCAAGAACAAGGGGAACTTCCCCATCTAATAAGGCCAATGCCTTTTCATTTGACATGACCTGTAGAAAATCTTCTGTGGAAATGGGTTTGTGATAAATTTTGAGTCGGTGTCCATTTACTACAAAAGAGACTTGTCCATCATCAGTTGTTTTGATTCTAACAGTCCCATTATCATACACGGTGACTACCTCATAAGGACCCAACCACTGAGTGGTAAGTTTTCCTTTGAAAATTTTAAACCAGGAGTCAAAAAAAAATCCCAATCACCAAGTTGGAAGTGTTTCTTCTTAATAAACTTGTCATGCTACTTGATCCTCTATTTTGGAACTAATATTGTTTGTTGGATAACATCTTGCCTAATCTCATCCAACTTGTTTAAGTGCAGGGTCCATTTTTTCCATGCCTCATCTAAGTTTAATCCCAATTGTGAGGAAATACATAAAGTCCTTACTTGGAATTCTATTGGTAGAAGTACTTGTTTTCCATACACTAACTCGTAAGGGGTATGCCCAGTGGTGTTTCTCCAGGTGGTATGATATTCCCACAAAGCCTCTGGAAGCCTATTAGCCCAATCCCAATGGTGTAATTGAACATTATTGGTTAAGATAGCTTCCAAAACTTTGTTTGTGGACTCTACCTAACCATTATCTTGTGGGTGATATGGAGAAGACTTGCAGTGCTTGATCCCATATTTCTTTGTTAATTCTCTCATCAACTTGGAAGTGAATTGGGTGCTTTGGTCTATAACAATTTAATGAGGAACACCAAAGCGGGTAAATATGCCTTCAAAAATGAATTCAACAACACATTTTTCTGTATCCCTAAATAGGGATTTTGCTTTGACCCACTTGGTCACATAATCTGTACAAACCAAAATATAATTCTTCTTACGAGACATAGGTGAAGTTGTTCCTACAAAGTCAAGTAACCATTTCTCGAAAGGTTCTATCATAACTTGGGCACGTAAGGGACTTTTTTCAGCTGACGTGGGTCTTCCTATCCTTTGAAAACCATCACAACTCCTCACATATTTGGCAACATCCTTAAAAATTCTAGGCCAATAATAATCTGAATGTAACACCTTATATGTTGTACGTTTGTCAGAAAAATGACCACCACATGGTCCATCATGAAAAATTTGTAGGATTTATGGTATCTCATCTTCTCAAACACATCTATGAATAATTAATTCCGGACCAGTATAAAAAGTTCATGGCCAACCTAGGAGTAGTTAGCACTTTGCGTGATAATTCTACGCTTTTCATGAGGTGACAAATGATATGGTAAATTTCTAGTAGCCAAATAATTTTCCATGTATGCAAACCATGGAGTATTTACAGAGAGGGAAAAAATATGCTCATCTGGGAAAATATCATCAACAAGAATATCATCACCCTCATGTTTTATGCATGAAAGAAAATCAACTATCAAATTCTCCTTTCCAGGTCGGGCAAGGACGGTGATATTGAACTCTTGCAATAACAGGAGCCACCTAGTCACTCAACCATTAGTAATGGGTTTATTCATGAGAAATATAATGGCAGAGTGATCTGTATGTACAAATACTTCATATTCTGTGATGTAATGGAGAAATTTGTTGATGGCATGGACCATTGCCAAGAAATCCTTTTCGGTAACTATATAGTTTAACTCGTTAGGGGACAAGTTCTTACTCAAAAAATAAATGGCATAGGACTGATGGTCTTATTTTTACCCTAATACTCATCCTATTGCAGTATTAGAGGCTTTAGATAACTTAACTTTCAGAGTTTCAAAGGCAGTTTGAGACTGATTGGTCCAAAGAAAATCAACATCTTTTATTAACAATCCAAACATGGGTGCAACATTCCTTGTGAAATTTTCAATAAATTGCTAGTACTATCTGGCATGTCCAAGAAAGATTCTCACCTCTTTTTGAGTCTTGGAGGGTGGAAGTTTGATGATTACCTCAATCTTAGTAGGATATAATTTAATCCCTTCAGATGAAATGTGATGTCCTAAGACCCCTCCTTTAATCAACAACATTTTACATTTTACATGACTTAAGGATAGGTTCATTTATTGACATATGATAATGACCTTTTCTAGATTATCTAGGGCTCCCTAGTAAGTATTTCCATATACTATAAATTTTTCCATGTATACCTCCACACAATCATGTATAAGATCAGAAAAAATCCCTAGTATTTCTCATTGAAATGTGATAGGAGCATTACACAAACCAAATGGTAAGACCCTATATGCATAGGTGCCCTAAAGAAAAGTGAAGGTATTCTTGTTCTGATCCTTGGGTGCTATGAGAATTTGGTTGTACCCACTATATCCATCTAGGAAGGACAAGTATTTCTTTCCTGACAGGGTGTCCAAGACTTGGTGAATGAAAGGAAGAGGAAAATAATCCTTTAGCATGGATTTATTAAGCTCCCATAAATTGACAAAAAATCTCCATTTCTCGGTTACTTTATTTGGAACCACTACAAGTGGGCATACCCATTTACTGTTGAATATGGGATAAATAAATCCAACATTCAATAAATTTTGTATCTCCTCTTTTACTATATCCTTGAGTGTCGAGTTCATCCTTCTTTGGGGTTTCCTAATGTGTGTTACTTCTTCCTGGGTATATATTTGATGAATGCACATGTTAGGGTGTATACCCTTCATATTGGTGTATTCCTAGGCCAATGCCCCTGATTATTATTTAAGGACATTAACTACCTTCTTTTGTTGGTCTACATCTAGGCCAGAGTTTATATGTAGAAATTTTGATCCAGGTGGATATCGGGGGCCACCCACCTTTTCCAAATGGCTCAAAACAGTTTTCTGGCCATTTTAGCAATTTACTATTTTTAGCAGGTCTTAACTTCCGGGGCCATTTTGAGGGCCTAAATGAAGTTTTTTTTGAGATCGAGGTTCTCAATGATAGCCAAAGGCATGATTGAGCCCCCAAAATGAATCTCCTCGGCGATACCTTTCCAACGAGCTATCACACGCCTAAAACAGAGATCGTATGCAAAAGTTACGACCC
>JZKD02S1786473.1:289697-302292 GCA_000966675.3 Picea glauca
CCTGTCCCTCTCCCTATCACATCGTCTCGTCATAGGAGACATGTTCCCCTTAGACAAATCACATCCCACCACTGTATCTCCGTTGCCCCCACAATATCTACAACATTCATCCTCTGGCCTCTCCTCATCTCACTTTGACATATAAAATGCCAAATCATCCCTATCTGGTCACCGCTCATCCACCGCTCCCTGTCAGGTGCCCCAGTTATCATGTCTGCCTCCACATCTTACCATGAAGCCATTTAGCAGATCGAGGTGGTAGCATGAGAAGCCTCCATGTCCCAAAGGCCCAGAGTTGGTCAGGGCCATTTTTGATCCTAAGTAAGTAGTTGTTGAAATGGTTGGTGGTGGGTGGACATCATTTCCACCATAAATAGAAAGTCCAGGAGAGGACTGTTAGCTTGTCAACTCCTTACAGGATCATTCTGGAACACGGTGGCATCTGACTAAAGTGCATGATGGCCCAAAGATTGTATGCATAGTCTGCCAATAAAAATGAAGACGTAATGCCTTCAATGCAATAACTCGAAGCTCCTACTGGGCTTTGCTCCAAGTATACGAAGGTTTTTTTTTTTTTCCATTTTGAAGGGGATCGATGGTTGAGCTATGTTACCGAATTGTAAAGATTTAATAAAATTTCTGGTTCTTTGGTTATGAGCTATATCTGAGACCTCCTTTTTAATGAAAGTCAACTTCTCTCCATCTCTCTATAATATTTGTTTTAATACACTTGGAATTGGCAGGTCTAGTCGAGGGCAATTATGTTGTGTGATGTATGTTTGATCATGACAATGTTTTCACCAATTTTAAATCAATCTCCTATGTCTTTTTCTTCCTCTTACCCTGAGTAGCTCATTGAAATATTCAAGCGAGTTGTTACATTAGCCACCGTGATGCAGGTATGATCACTGTGTTACTGTAACTGTGTCATCTTGGCACATTTCTGTGTTTGTTATTTCTTCTATGGGTTGTTGGAAGTTTGATGCCTACAACAGACCTTTGCAGTTTCTCTCTGAATTCTTCCTCCTACTCACCCTTATTACAACTTACTGAGTGAAGTTAGATCAAGACCTCACCTACTTGTGCATAGCCTGGCCTAGGATTCTGAGTTAAAACAATATTCTTTTGGGTATGTAGCCATTCAATCACCCTTTTATATACCAATTGTGACATAAAAATGATGGGCATCAGGATCTGCTCCTACTGCAATCTAGGAGTGACTTCTAACGCTAACATTTTTTGGTGCTGCTGTCGGGGATGAAGTTGAATATTTTCCCTGGAACTGAATGACTTTGAGCCTATGATTCTGAAGGTGCATCAAGCATTAGATCCCTTGAATATTTCTACTGTGCACCTAACGACTCCATTTTGATGACTGCACTGTGGTGAACCTACTGTTTCAGTTGTGGCTTCCAGATGTAGACACATGAGATCTACTCCAAAGCTTCCTTTAGCAACATCTAAATTCAATCCAGAGAATCTTATCAGAAAGAGAAAGGCCCTCAAGGAAGGAAATCCTATTGCTGAACTAGGTATTTTTGATAGTTCTTGTTGCCCTCTGTTAGAAACTCCCATTCCTGCTTTTCAGTTTCCTAGCATACCCTTTACTAAAGTTTCTCATTTCCTGAATTTTGGGAGTTTTCCTACTGAGTTTCCTTCCCCTGGTCTTACATTGGAGGGAGAAACTCTTGTCACTCCTATCTCCCCTGACATCACAACTTGGTCTAGACCCAGGAACTTAGGAGAGTTTCCTACCCTGGGCTTTAACACCCCTCCTCCGGTTACTGTTGCTGTTGTGGTGTTAACCCAACCCTCTGCTCCTTTAATTCCTATAGCCTTTTATTCAAATCCTTTGTTGTTCCCTTTTCCTCCTACAGGTTCAACTCCTCTCTCCCCTATTCGATCCATGTCTCCTCCTAATTCTCCTCCACCTAATATCCCTATGGCAGGAGCCAATCACCCTGGTAATAGAATGGATGCCATAGTGGCTACTAGATATTCCCTTCTAGTCCTACTTCAACCAGTCAATCCTCTCCTTGATGGAGATTACTTGAAATATATTCCTAAATTCATTAGAGAGGAAGACATAATTTCTAAAGAGCACCTTTCTTCCTTCTACAGTTATGCAGACAACCTAAACATTGAAAATGAAGATGTCTGGATGAGAGTCTTTGTCCAGAGCCTTGAAGGTGAGGTTAGGAAATGGTTTAGGGGACTGACCCCTAGATATATTGTTGGGATTGAGGCTCTGGATAAAGCCTTCTTGAGATGGTGGGGAGATTAAAAAGATTCCATCTATTACATGACATAATTTGGGTCCTTAAAGAAGAAGGAAGGAGAGTCTATCTCTGACTTCTCCAAAAGATTCAATAAGATGTACAATAAGATCCCTGCTTAGATCAAACCCTCAGAAGTCTCTGCCAAAATTACTTATGCTAGTGATTTTGACCCCATTTTTTGCCTCCTACTTAGAGAAAGAAGAGCCACTTCCCTGGCTAACATGCAAGATGTAGCCTTGGAAGTAGAATCAAATGTGTTGGCAATTAATAGGATTAGAAGTAAATTTGACAAAGACAGAGGAAGAGAGAAATCTGAGGCATCAACCTCCAGTTCTTCTGCATCTCACCCTCAAGTGGATGAATTGATAAATATGGTGAATACTCTGTCTGCAGAAATGGAGAAAATAAAAATGGAGGGGAAACATAGATACATAAATCCTCAAAACACCGACAACATAGAAAAATTCAATAGGCCTAACAATAATGTTCCTCAGATTATGCCAAGGGAACAAAGGAGCAGAGATAGGGATGATCAAAGGATTCAGACCCCCCTCTAGAATAACCTTGTCACTAATGAAGAGAGGGAAGAAGAGGAGATTGACCCTGAAATTCACTGTATTGAAGACACCTCCCCTTTTCCCCATTTGACTCAATCTGCATATGAAGAATCCATTATAAACAATCAAATAAATGAGTTGAGTAAAGGGGGGAATTCCCATCATACCAGTTCTAACAAATACAATCTCAGATCAAAGAATAAAGAAGAGAAGTCTGATCATCCCCTCATAGCAGAAAAACCTGCTAAGCCTACAACAAACACTGCCCGAGAAAATAAAACTCAGAACCTCTCGCCAACAACAAAAGACCCCATATTAGAGGTAAGGGAAATTCCTAATCCTCCTTCCTCCTTTAGTTTCGAGCATGAAATTCAAAATATCATAATTCCCGTACCCCTCTCAGAACTTGTTAAAAATGAAGATTTCAAAAGGTCCCTCTCCAAACTATTGTTGTTCGAGCCACCTTAGCTTACCACAGACTCAGTAAATCTCCAAGATGAAAAGCCAACTTTCATCCTAGGTCCCATGGTAGAAGACAAAGATGATTCATCCCCTCCCTTCTACACATCCCTGAACATACATGATAAGGTGCTACATAAATACCTGATGGATTCAGGGGCTTCCTATAACCTCATGCCCAAAATAGTCATGGAAGAATTGGGACTGGAAGTGACTAAGGCCTATCATGATTTGTACTCTTTTGATTCAAGGAGGGTGCAATGTCTTGGAGTCATCAAAGACCTAGGGGTGTCTTTATTTCAGCTTCCAATGAAGCATGTGGTCATGGACATTGTGGTAGCGGATGTTCCCCCCAAGTTTGGCATGCTGTTGTCAAGATATTGGATTAAAAATCTTGGAGGAACATTAAAAATGGACCTCACATATGCCACTATTCCAGTTTTTGGAGGAGAACACAGAATATTTTATAGAGAAGCTTAGTTGGCCTACATTGTCAGTGACAAAGTAAACCCCACTAACCATCATATCTATGCACTTGACATGGATTTGGGGTCTGGTTTGTTACATCTTACCGATGCTCATGAAGTCCCTCTTGAAATTAGAAAGAAACCCTTGTCTGATCAGGGAATACCTCCTCCAACTACCTCTGTGTGGAAGATGTTCTTCGATGGAGCCTCTTCTAGTGAAGGTGCTCATGCTAGAGTGGTTTTTGTATTGCCTTGTTAGGAAACCATATCCCTATCATACAAGCTAGAGTTCGAAACCACCAATAATGTAGTAGAATATGAAGCTCTTGTTTTAGGTTTAAGGGCTGCAAAAAATATGGGAATTAAAGAGGTACCAGTGTTAAGAGATGCTAAGTTGATAGTCCAACAGGTCAGAAATGATTATCGGGCTAAACATCCTCAACTCAGAAGTTACAAAAATGAGGTGTGGGACTTGATTGATAATTTCTTCTCATATTTCAACATCTCTTTTATTCCAAGAGAAGAAAATACTTTGGCTGATTCCCTAGCTGTCTCAGCTAGCCAGTTTAGGATACCTCTGCCACCTAAGATCAAATATGATGTTGAGATAAGATATAGGCCATCTGTACCGGACAATATCAAGCATTGGAAGGTGTTTGAGGATGATCTTGAAATCAGAAAATTTCTCGAGTTTGTTGATGAGTTCTCTACCTTGCACATTGATCAAGATCCTGATCTCGAAGGTGATATGCACCCTGAGGTATTTTTAAATAAAATTGCTAATTAGAGTATTATTCAGTTGCCTAGCAATCACATTCCAAAGGGATTGGTTCCTTTAGAAAGTTTATTCGATGGGAATGATGTGGCAATGAAGGGTGAGGTTTCAAATGGGAATGTTGATGTAACTAAATGCAATATTGGCATAGAGGAGGATCCAAAGTTCTTCAAGTTTTCAAAAAAACTGTCAAAGGGGCAGAGAGATGAATATGTTGAGTTATTAAAAGAATTTTCTGATGTGTTCGCCTGGACCTATGAAGACCTCAAGACATATGACACAACTGTCATGGAACATAATATCCCACTCAAAGAAGAAGCTAAGCCATTCATGAAGAAGTTAAGACAGATTAATCCGATGTTTCTTCCTGTCATGGAGAAAGAAGTAAATAAGTTGTTGGATGCTCAAATCATAGTCCCTTTGAGATATTCTAAGTGGGTGGCTAATCTGGTGCCAGTAAGAAAGAAGAGTGGATAAATCAAGATTTGTGTTGATTTCAGGAACCTGAACAGAGGGAGTGAGAATTGATCCCATAGTATCAACAGAGGGAGTGAGAGTTTATCCCAACAGGGTGAAGGCAATTCAAACCCTGTCACTTTCCAGATCCAAGAAAGAGGTCCAATATTTCCTGGGTAAAATTAATTTTCTGAGGAGATTTGTATCAAATTTTGCTGAGTTGGTGAAGCACAGCACAACCATGCTCAGAAAGGGAAATTAAGTAAAATGGATTGTTGAACCTAGGGAATTATTTTTCCAAATAAAAAAGGCTTTAACAGAGGCACCTGTTTTGATTAGTCCTTATTATTCCAAGGATTTCCTAATTTTTTCTTTTGCTTCTTTTGATACAGTAGCAACTGTTCTATTACAGAAGAATGTTGAAGGGCTAGAGCAACCCATTTCATTTTTCAATAGGGAATTAAGAGATTCAGAGGTCAAATACGACATCATGGATAAGCAAGCCTATGCCTTGGTTAAGGTCCTTAAAGGATTCAGATTCTATGTTCTTCATTAAAAAACCATTGCATATGTTCCTTTAGCTTTTGTGAAGGACATTCTCATTCATCCTGACATAGATGGGAAAATAAGCAAGTGGATTACCAAGATCCTTGAGTTTGACCTGGAGATTAGGCCAACCAAGTTGGTTAAAGGGTAGGGCTTAGCCAAGATGTTGGCCGAATCAAATTGCAAAGCCTTGGGTGTTAAATTCATCAACGATTGTTCACGAAATCAATAGGTTGAATTGTTCGATGGCAATCTTCAAGACAGTCCTCCACTAGCAGAGTGCACCTTGTATAAAGATATCATATATTTTCTGCTAGAATTAAAGCCCCCTGATAAAATAGGGAAGATTAAGGCAAGATATTTAAATCTCAAAGCAATCAAATATTTCATTATTGACCAATTCTTGTATTGGAGAGACCCTCTAGGGGTGTTTCTAAGGTTTCTGAATCCACAGGAGGCCCATAAAGTGACATTTGACTTCCATAGTAGCCTCTGTGGGGGACACCACTTTTGGAAGACCATGACCCAAAATATTCTTAGGGTTGGGTACTACTAGCCCACCTTATTCACTGATGTCTGTAGAGAGGTGAGAGCCTGCATCAAATGCCAAAGGTTCTCAGGAAATCAACAACTCAAATATCTACCACTAAAACCTATAGTAGTTGCAACACCCTTTCAACAATGGGGGTTGGACTTCATTGGAGAGATTCATCCTTCCTCAAGCGGCCAACACAGATGGATACTGAATGCAACTGACTATTTTACCAAGTGGATAGAAGCTATCCCCACCAGGAGTGCTTCACACAAGGTTATCATCAACTTCCTAGAGGATATCATAGCAAGGTTTGGACGCCCTAGCAGAATTGTCACTGATAATGCTGCATATTTTAGGTCTGAGCCTCTGGTGAGGTTCTGTGAGCAGTTTGAGATTTCACTGGTTCATTCCACTCCCTATTATCCACAAGGAAATGGACTAGCAGAGTCTTCCAATAAAAGCCTGATTAAGCTCATTAAAAGATTGTTGGAAGATAATAAGTAGGCCTGGGACTCAAAACTCAAATTTTCTTTGTGGGTTGATCGAGTGATAATCAAGAAATCCCTGAGCATCTCTCCTTTTCAACTTGTTTATGGGATAGAAGCTGTTTTTCCCACTCATCTAGCTCTACCTGTCACAAAATTCTTTAAAGATTATGAAGGAGAGCCAAATCATATGGTTAGAAGAATCCATAAAATGGTGGAAGTGCAGTAGACCAGGGAGCAGGTAATGAACAAAGCTCACAATAATCAACAGAAGATCAAGTAGGTCTTTAATAGGAGGGTCAAGAAAGAGGATTTCCAACTAGGAGATCTGGTATTTAAATGGGATGCCCCCAAGCAGGACAAGGGAAAACATGGAAAATTCGAAGCCCTATGGATCGAGCCCTTCAAGGTCGCTGGAGTGTTTTCAAATAATACTTATAGGTTGCAGGATTTGGAGGGTGAAGAATTTTTCAATGGCCCCGTGAATGGGCATTTTATGAAGAAATGTTTCTTTTGAGCCACACATGGCTCCTCTGTGTTTGTCATTTTTTTTTTTTAGTTTATCTTTCATTTTTAATAATGACTCAGCCTAATAACAGGGCACTGAATATAAAAAATAGTTCTTGGCATATCACAGGGAGCAAGCCATCCCCCATGGAGCCTAATGTTAGTACATAATCTTGTATGCGAGGTGTTTTCCTACATAGTGTCCCCTTCAACAAAAAAGTGGCATAGAATGGGTCAAAAACCCACTTATCCAAAGTCGGGGGTGCATAAGCACTTTGGATTATGTAGCACATAGATCTAGGCGGTCAGAATATGCGCACCCAGATCTTCAGTCCAGATTCAATTTCAGACCCTATGTCATTCTACCTTTAATGGGTGGGGGGGAGTCCGATATGACAGTTTTCCCGTGTGCAGATTTGAAGGGTTAGGTGAGCCATGCCCAAATCTATGGTTGAGGTCCCATTCTAGATCCCCCCTACTGTTCTACCTTTAATGATGGGGGGGGGGGTCTGATATGGGAGGTTTCCCATTGTGCACCCCTTTGCTATCGTGGCACCTCCTTCTTGTGTCGCCCCCCCCTCTTGCCACCTGTGTTCCACTAGGCCTCCTGTCCACTAGTCACATCACTCATTTCCCCCTTGTCTCGTTAGGACACACTCACCTTCCACTCACCCTCATTGCATATCATTTTTCGTTTCACTCCCTCTTGTCTTCCCACACCTGTGCCTCTCCCTATCATGTCGTCCCATCATAAGAGATGTGTTCCCCTTCGACAAATCACATCCCACCACCGTATCTCCGTGGCCCCCACAAGATCTGCCACATTAGTCCTCTGGCCTCTCCTCATCTCACTTCCACATCTAATATGCAAAATCATCCCTGTTTGGTCACTTCTCATCCGCTGCTCTTCGTCAGGTGCCCCAGTTATCGTGTTTTCCTCCATGTATTACCATGAATCTGTTTAATATATCGAGGTGGAAACATGAGAAGCCTCCAAATCCTAAAGGCGTAGAGTTGACCAGGGCCATTTACGATGCCAAGGAAGCAATTATTGAAATAGTTGGTGGTGGGTGGACACTGTTTCCACCATAAATGGAAAGTCCAAGAGAGGACTGTCAGCTTGTAAACTCCTTGTAGGCTTGTTATGGAACACGGTGGCATCTGACTGAAGTGCATGATGGCCCATATACTACATGCATAGTATTCTAGTAAACATACAGACATAATGCCTTCAATGCAGTAACTCGAAGCTCCTGCTATTCTTTGCTCCAAGTATATGAAGTTTTTTTTTTCCATTTTGAAGGGGATCGATGGTTGAGCTATGTTCTTGAATTGTAAATCTTTAATAAAATTTTTGGTTCTATGGTTATGAGCTGTATCTGAGACCTCCTGTTTAATGAAAGTCGGATTCTCTCCATCTCTCTGTAAGATTTGTTTTAAGACACTCAGAATTGGCAGGTCCAGTAAAGGGAAATTATGTTGTGTGATGTATGTTTGACCATGACAGTGTTTTCACCAGTTTTAAATCAATCTCGTGTGTCTTTTTCTTCCTCTTAGACTGAGTATCGCATTGAAAGATTCAAGTGAATTGTTACAGTAGCCATCGTGATGCAAGTATGATCACTGTGTTACTGTAACTATGTCATCCTGGCACATTTCATTGTTTGTTCTTTCTTCTATGGGTTGTTGGAAGTTTGATGCCTACAACAGACCTTTGCAGTTTCTCTCTGAGGTATTTCTCCTACTAACCCTTATTACAACTTACTAATTGAAGTTAGATCAATACCTCACCTGCTTCTGCATAGCCTGACCCATGATTTTGAGTTAAAATGATATTATTCTCAGTTTGCAACCATTCGATCACCCTTTTATATACCAATCATGACATAAAACTGATGGGCATCAGGCTCTTCTCCTACCACAATCGAGGAGTGACTTCTGACACTAACAGGTTGTTTGGGAATTTCATCTTCTTCTTCTTCCCAGATGAATATTGAAGTCCTCTACCTATCCAGAACTTTTCCCGACCTTAGTTGAATCTCTTGCAATGGAACAAGAAAAATAACAAACGTCTGAAAGGATTGCATCTCAACATTGTGAAGAGGTTGAGTTGGTTTTTTTAATGGGATTGGGCACTGGTTGTTCTGGTAATAATGTTGGTCTTGGGGAGCTTGTATTATGGTATTTATTGGGTTGTTGTGGAATATGCGGTAAACGTGGGGGAACAAAACCTAGAAAAAGTAGGGGGTTGTTTAGTGGAAATTGGGGGTAAGGATGAGTGGGATGGTGATACTATGTAGACCAGTTTTTCCAACTAGGTGAGTTCCACTTTTTTGGTTCTTGATAATAACGTGGAACTTGAGGCTATATATCTAGGTATGTTAGATGACTCCTAGTCTTCCATGTCCTCCTAGGTGCATAAGAGGATTCCCCATGATCCCCACTTCTGTAGATGGCTAACAAACTGGGTAGTGATGGGCATTTTTCAGTTGGGTGGTCTTCAGTGCAGAAGCTACAAACTAAAATATTATCTAAGGGGCATTCCCTTGAGGAATGATTCCTCTTGCATCTTGGGAAAAATATGATCATTGTTGCATTCTCCTCCTCCTATTTCTTTTCAATCTTTAGGATGTCCAATTGGGAACCAATTGTACTTAATATATACATTATGAAGTTCTCTAAAAGGTTCTCTATATCTACCCTTGTGATACCACCTGAACTAACTTCTTTTAGGTTTCTAATATAAGGATCCCGAACACTCTTCCTCGTTTTGTCTCTACTCCTCGAGTAATTCCTACCAATTTCACATATTTGAGAAAATGGTTTATGAGAGATTTCACCTGATGCCATCAGGTTAAGTGTCTCTAGTTATTCTTTCGAAATACCTTTAAGGAAAATATCCCCGACTTTTCCATTTGGAAGGTCATGGTAATTCTATTTCTATGAGATATAAGAAAACCGTTCCATATAATCCTCAAGGTTCTCGTCCTCTAACTACTGGATTTTGAAAATATCATTACAAGAATCCTTGGACTTGCAGTAGTCTTGGTGTTTTTTAAGAAATATATATTTCATGCTTTCCCAAGACCTAATATTGTATTCTCCCAAGCCCATGAACCATCTTAATGCAGAATCCTTGAGGGTGGCAAGAAATTTTTTTAGTTTTTGGGCATCTTGTAAGTAATTGTAGCTCCTACACAAGATATTGAACTCAAATAGGAAGGTATTTGGGTCTTCACTACTTTTACCATAAAATGTGGGCAGTGTTGAGAGTGGAATGTTCTTCATGTTGACATTCTGTGTGGTATCCAAAATTGGAAACTTGAAGGTGGTTTGGGTTTGGTTTCCAACTTCTTCTCCCTCCTCACGTCTTACATGGTTGTGATCCTCCTGATCATCCATACTAGTTTGGTTTACAAAGAGAGAGTAACTAAATGGTTTTATCTTTGAATATAATAAAGTATCCCAAGGTTATTTTCTAGGAAAGGTATCCCTTCGATGGGAAATTCATTCTACTGTTTGGATGTCCGAGACTTTACTCAAGCTAGTTGAAACTATTGGTGCCAAATTTTTTGTTTCAACTTGGAAAACAATTATATTGTATGAACTACCAAATAAAGTATTCACTTGTTTAGGGTCAATGATGTCTAAAAAGTTAGGGTCCCCTAATGGTGGTGAAAAAACAAAGGTGGTGTTGGCTGGTTCCACTGAAGGATCAAGTGGTCTTGCCTCCTATCCCACTACTATTGATGCTTCAATTTTCTTCTTTATAGTGCTCCTTGTTTTGGTCTCTTCATAGAATTCTTTATCTCTTTGGGTTGAGATAACCCCTACTTCCCGGTATCGATTTGTAGAGTTTATGGGTGGAGTGTTCCTTCCTCCAAAAATGTTAGAAGGAACCTTCGTCGAAAGGTTTGGTTTGGTTTTAATGTATGTGCCCTTTGGGTCCCTAGGTTTGTTCATGAAAGAAAAAACAAAACTATCATTGGGTTTGGGGGAACTTTCTATAAAAAATGTGTAGGTTCTTACCTCTTGTCTTAAATTTCTCTCGCCACCAAACTAATGCCAAGTTTTAGAAATGATCTACTTCCTAACTATTTCCTACCTTAAGACAACTCCCCAGAAATGACGCCAAAAATGATGGGTATTCTATATGCACTAATTCCCTCAATTAAATTTTCAACCTGGGGTACGTAAACTTAGAGTTGTGGCACTGTATGAGCCAAGGAAGAAAAGCTAATGGAAGTATTGTTTAAGTAAGGGGATGGTCTACCTAAGGATCAATCTACTTGAGAGATGACTCTTTTTATTTTTATCAATTAGCAAATCTTATTAATGAGATTGAACTATCTACCCTAAGTAGCTTCAAACAATGGATTGATGGATTATTTCTAAAAGAGAAAATCATAACCTATTTTAAACAAGTTAATCTATTCAACCTTTTTAAGTAATAAACAACAAGTAAATTACTTTTAATCTTTATATCTTTAAACAAATGAGCAAGTAGACAACTAACCTATCAAAACTATTTCAACAAGTGAACTCGATTCTTAAAGAAAACTCATAATCATTTCTATTTTGCAAAGGAGAAATCTTAACCTAGTTAACCAAAAAGCATCATCACTGTATTCAAATTCTAATTAATCAAAACTATCACTAATTTGCAATAGCAGGAAAAAGAGAATTCAAAGATGATGATTATGTCTTCAATGTCGTATAACATCATGATGGCATCTGTCTATTAGTGAAAGTTCAAGATGTATTAATTCAATGTTCACTTCTACAGAGAAATGGAAAGTGTGGATCAAGCAATCTAAAGAAAGATTTGCATCATAGAAGCAACACTAAATGTGATCTCTAAACTTCATGTGTCAATCATCAATAATTAAAAAAAATCTTATACTAATTCCAAAAAATTATAAACTCATGAAATCATGATTAAAAATCTTAATTCAAATCCACTCTTCTAATTAAAATTGCAATTCAAATCCATAACTGAGATTTTATATTCTAAACTGAACTAATCCTATCATTAAAACTCAGATTTCAAAACTAGAATGCTTTTAGAAAATGTAACCCCAAAATCTATTTCTATCCTAACATACTAAAGAAAGATAAATGAACAAAATAGATATATGAAAATTCAACTGAACTGGTAATTAAATTCATCTTGATTACAACTACACAACTTGAAACTATTAATCCATCAAAGCTTGCAAACGATCCTAAATTAAAACTCTGTTTACACTAATCCTCTGTCTAAGTAATACTCTGTTTTAATTGCCAAACCAAATTAAGACTTCAATATACTATCTAATTTAATATCCTACATGACAATTCATTGCTAAGAAATAAAAAACATAGCATGATAAATAACCAGCTCCTATAGGCAATATGAAATTTAAAGAAGGACAAATTAGATAATCAAATTATAATTAGCATGTACAATAACTAAAAATGAAAAATGCATACAACAAGGAAACAAATAGAAATTCTAACTAAGAAAATAAAATACAATATATACAATCA
>JZKD02S1786473.1:305031-350574 GCA_000966675.3 Picea glauca
GTCATAGGGCATGCAACTATGTTCCAAACAAAAAAAATAGACCTATGCAAGACAAAATGAAATTTTTTTATTAGGCAATAGAAGGACACTTATAAGCATATTTATTCCAAGGATACTCATCTTACCAGTGAACAAGCGTATTAATTCAAATGATCCATTTTTTACTTTCCATCATGGTCACTTACAACATGTGCACACCTCATTGGATCCTTCATATGGTGCTTTGTCTAGTTGTCCATATGGAACCCCTTCTGGTCTTGCAAATGACACTCCATATGGAACTTCATATGGTACTCCTATGCAAATGGAATTTGTTCGAATTGTAATGGATGTTTACCCATAACACTCAGCTTGGGCAACTTTTGATAGTCATGGTGAACAGGAGAATAGACATGATAAGTGTGAATAGAATGATCCACTATTAATTGCCTTTTCATCGTTCTTGTACACTATAAAACAATCTATTCCTCTGTCCATAGGCGTATAACACAAATTTGTAGTGAATATTTTAACAGTTTGTAATTGACACAAAGAACCAGTTAAGAGGTCTTTCGAAGAAATGCACATCATGCTTATAACACACAATTTTGTTAGTGGTATATAATTTAACATTTCGATAAAAATAACTGCTGATATAATAACCCAGAATATCATGAAAGAAATATAATTTATTCTTACAAAGATTCTACCTCTTCTTCTCATGGATTATATATAGATAAGAAGTGTTTATCATTTGTCAGCTCATGAAACCCCTCCCCCACTCAAAATTATTGTGACACCTCAGAATAAAAAATATAAGGAAGAAATCAATTCTCCCAATAACCTAAGATTTACAACTTCCCAAGTGTAGAGATAAATTTCACACATCAGTCTGATGAGACGATTAGAATATGGCCCCATCTATAGGATAGAAAATCCTGCACATAGTTAAGAAGAGGTAGGTGAGAGAGTATTAGGATAGTATTAAAGTTAGTTCCCAATGGTAGATTTATGGAGTTCATTGACCTTAGCTTAACCATACATACTTCTTTTCACCTTTGTCTACAAGTAATGTCGTACACCAAGACAAGTTTAAAATCTAGGAATTTTATTTATTATTTATTTGTCATATTATCATCCTCGCTAGGTAGAATACCCTGTTGCCAGCAATCCTGTTCAGTACTCCAATGGTTTTACCTAGTCATACCACATGCCATAATTTTTTTTCAGTATCCTGACGGGTTAGCCTCTTACAGCCTCAAAGAGTGGTCCACCATCTTTTAATATTTTAATATAAAGATTGATTTTTGCAAGAATATGGGAAGACAAATCTGAAAAAAGTTTCTCTTTCTTTTTTTAGATTGGGATGATATTTATGTTAGAGGATGACTCTCCTTTATGTATTCCCTATAGATTGTCCTGATGTAAGGGGTACTTAAGCAGACGTAGCCTATCTAAAGATATGATATAATCAATAATTTTTAGTGTGTAGTGGATGGTACCATTAGGAAAGAACAAAAATGTATCTTTGGGCTCAACTCACTCTCTCTCTTTTTTTTTTTTTTAAGTTATAGTGATGTTTCGAAGGCTAACCACTAATCAAAAATCCTTTTTACTCTTTAATAAATATACTTTACTCACTTACTAAGGGTTCTTGGGGAAATTGTATGAGTAACCTCTAAGTTTGATAGTCAAGGTATCTCTTCCCTATATTCTCTAGTGGTGGAGGTTAAGAGATACTACCATTAAAAATGAATTGAGAAAAAGAAGATAGAAATATTTGCAAAAATATGGCTAATTACAACAAGTCATTATTCAATTGATGCATAGCAAACAATAAGGTTCAAATATAGCAATATTTTTGAAGGAAAATACTTCCCTTTTTGTCTCCTTTAAATTGTCTACTCATGTTGAAATAAATACCCGTATAAATCTCTAGAATTGTCTATCAACATACTTCAAATTATTTACATGTGTACAGTCGGAATTCAGAAAAAGGTTCAAGAACAGGGGGAAAATTCCCCATCTACTAAGTCTAATGCCTTGTCAGTTGAAATGACCTGTAGAAAATCTTCTTTGGAAATGGGTCTGTGATAAATTTTGAGTCAATGTCCATTTAGTATGAAAGAGACTTGTCCATCATCAATTGTTTTGATTTTAACAACCCCATTATAATACACGGTGACTACCTCATAAGGAAACCACTGAGTGGTAACTTTTCCTTTGAAAGTTTTAAATCAGGAGTCAAACAACAAAACCCAATCACCAGGTTGGAAGTGTTTATTCTTAATAAACTTGTCATGCCACTTGCTCCTTTGGTTTTGAACTAATATTGTTCATTGGATAACATCTTTCCTAATCTCATACAACTCATTTAATTGTAGGGCTTGTTGTTTCTGTGCCTCATCTAAGTTTAATCCCAATTGTGCGACAATACAAAAATTCCTTACTTGGAATTCTATTGGTAGAAGTACTTGTTTTCCATACACTAACTCGTAAGGGGTATGCCAAGTGGGGCTTCTCTAGGTGGTTTGATATGCCGACAAAACCTTTGGAATCCTATCAGCCCAATCCCGATGGTGTAATTGAACAGTATTGGTTAAGATAACTTCCATAACTTTGTTTTTGGACTCTACATGACCATTAGCTTGTGGGGGATATGGAGAAGACTTGTAGTTCTTGATACCATATTTCTATGTTAATTCTCTCATCAACTTGGAAGTGAATTGGTTGCCTTGGTCTATAACAATTTCAAAAGGAACACTAAAGCGGGTAAAGATGTCTTCACAAATGAATTCAACAACATATTTTTCGGTATCCCTAAATAGGGATTTTGCTTCTACCTACTTGGTGGCATAATCTGTGCAAACCAAAATATAATTCTTATTACAACACATGGATGAAATTGGTCCTACAAAGTCAAGGACCCATTTCTCGAAATGTTCTATCATAACTTGGGCACGCGAGGGAATTTCATCAGCTGACATGGGTCTTCCTATCCTTTGAAAAGTATCACAACTCCCCACATATTTTTCAACATCCTTAAAACTTCTAGGCCAATAGTAACCTGAATGTAACACTTTATATGATGTACATTTGTCGGAAAAATGACCACCACATGGTCCATCATGACAAATTCCTAGGATTTCTGGTATGTCATCTTCTAGGACACATCTATGAATAATCAAGTTTGGACCAATATGAAAAAGGTCATGGCCAACCCAGGAGTAGTTATCACTTTGCATGATAATTCTACACTTTTCATGAGGTGAAAAATGAGATGGTAACTTCCTAGTAGCCAAATAATTTTCCATGTCTACAAACCATGGAGTATTTACAAAGAGGGAAAAAAGATGGTCATCTGGGAAACTATCATTACCCTCATGTTTTATGCGTGAAAGAAAATCATCTACCCAATTCTCTTTTCCAGGTCAGTCAAGGACCGTGATATTGAACTCATGCAATAACAACAACCACCTAGTCACTCGACCATTGATAATGGGCTTATTCATGAAACATTTAATGGCAGAGTGACATGTATGTACAAATACATTGTATCCTGTGATGTAATTGCAAAATTTATTTATGGCATGGACCACTGCCAAGAATTATTTTTTGGTTATTGTATAGTTTAAATCGATAGGAGACAAGTTCTTACTCACAAAATAAATGGCATAGGACTGATGGTGTTCGTTCTTCCCTAATAATCCTCCTATTGCAGTATTAGAGGCATCAGTGGATATGTGAAATGGAAGGGCCCAATTGTCCCCCCTAATAATTGGTGCCACAGATAACTTATATTTTAGAGTTTCAAAGGAGGTTTGACACTGGTCATTCCAAATAAAATCAACATATTTTATTAACAATCCAAACATGGGTGCAACAATCTTTGTGAAATTTTCAATAAATCGCCGGTAGTATCCAACATGTCCAAGAAATATTCTCACCTCTTTTTGAGTCTTGGGGGGGTGGAATTTTGACGATTACCTCAATCTTAGCAGGATTGGCTTTAATCCCTTTAGATGAAACATTATTTCCTAAGACCACTCCTTAATTCAAAAAAAATTTACATTTTTCATGACTTAAGGATAGGTTCATTTCTTGACATCTGATAAGGACCTTTTCTAGATTATCTAGGGCTTCCTGGTAAGTATTTCCATATACTGTAAAGTCTTCCATGTATACCTCCATAGATACTTGAATAAGATCATCAAATATCCTTAGTACTTCTTGTTGAAATGTGATAGGAACATTACACAAACCAAATGGTAAGACCCTATAGGCATAGGTATGGATAAGTGAAGATAGTCTTGTCTTGATCCTCGGGCACTATGAGAATTTGGTTGTACCTGTTATATCCATCTAGGAAGGATAATTATTTCTTTCTTGACAGGCTGTCCAATACTTGGTCAATGAAAGGAAGAGGGAAATAATCCTTTAGAGTGGCCTTATTAGGCTCCCAGAAATCAACACAAATTCTCCATTTCCTGGTTACTTTCTTCGAAACCACTACAAGTGGGGATGCCCATTTACTGTCGGAGATGGGATAAATAAATCCGACATTCAATAACTTTTGTAGCTCCTCTTTTACTATATACTTGAGTGTCATGTTCATCCTTCTCTAGGGTTTCCTTACATGTGTTACTTCTGCCTAGGTATATATGTGATGAATGCATGTGTCAGGGTGTATACCCTTTATATTAGTGTATTCCCGGATGAATTCCCTTGGTTGTTCTTTAAGGACATTTACTAACTGATATTGTTGGTCTGCATCTAGTCTAGAGTTTATATGTAGAAATTTCTCTGGACTAATCTCATAGGGCATGGTATAACATGTGGTAGACTCATCTATCTCAAAAATAAAATATGTCGAAGACAAAGTTGATGGGTCCAACTGTTTTTGAAATTCTTCCCCAAACATGTACTCAAATTGGGAAAAATATTTTGGAAAATCAACACAACTGATAGCAAAAATAATTTGGTTTAGCACATTTTTCATTGTTTTCTCCTGAAGTGCCCAAGAATGATCACTTGGAAACATAGGTTCATCCCAGTCCTCATTCTCGTATGGAAATTCAAGCCACCATATATTTTCCATGATAGGTTGAGCTGATGGGTATATGGTGAGATTCTGTTTAGAAATTCCATTTGAGATGGTCATTTAACCTTCTCTACAACCAATAAATGCATTGGCTATGGCGAACCAAGGTCTTCCCAAAATAACGGGATGCCCTTTGGTAGGATTCTTTGAATGAATGACTAGAAAGTCTAGTGGCTACTCCCATGAGGCTAATGTAACTATGATATCATCCAATATTCCTTCAAGTATAACCTCTTTCTTATCTGCTAATTCCAAAGTAGTTGGGGTAGGTCTAAGAAGAGGTTTTAACTATAATTCCTCCAAGGTAGTAACAACCATAAAATTTATGGCTTCCCCTAGGTCTATGAGAGTGTTTCCGATGGAAACCTTATTAATGGTTATTGTTACTATGGGGTTCCCTGGGTTCCCATATTTTGTGACCCTATGCTTCTCTAATATGTACTTAGAGAGTTCTCCTATCATATGTACTGTTGGAGGATCCTTATGCTTCCTTCCTGTCTTCTTAATACACAATTCTTTGACCACCTTACTAGAAATCATAATGTCCTTTATGGCTTGTAGCAAGGGAATTTTGACACATATATTCTTCAATTCATTCAAAATGTCAAATTTCGGTCAGGTGGTAGGTTTCTCAATCACTAATATTTTTGGATAAGGAGGCGCCTTTGTAATTTGTGAAGATTCATTTTGGGGAATCTTGGGTTGCTGGTCTTTAGGAATGATAATGTCTTCCCACTTAGTGTCAACCGTGGGTTGTTTGGGAGTTTCATATTCTTCTTCTTCTCGGATGACTATTGAAGGCCTCTACCTATCCAGAAATTTTCCTGACCTTGGTTGAATCTCCTGCAATGGAACAAGAGAAATAACAAACGTCAGAAAGGATGTCATCTCAACATTATGAAGAGGTTGAGTTGGTTTTTTATTGGGGTTGGTCACTGGTTGTTTCGGTAATAATGTCGGTCTTGGGGAGCTTGTATTATGGTATTTCTTGGGTTGTTGTGGAATATGCTGCAAACGTGGGGGAACAAAACCTAGAAAAAGTAGTGGGATGTTTGGTGGAAACTTGTGGTAAGGATGAGTGGGCATAGGGACAAGTGGATCTTGAGGGTTTCCTTTGGTATGCCCTCCTCTCCATCCTTGTAGCCAAGGATGGTGATACTGTGTAGAGCAATTTTTCCAACTAGGTGAGTTCCACTATTGTTGTTGTTGATAATAAGGTGGAACTTGAGGCTATAGATCTGGATATGTAGGATGACTCCTAGGCTGCCATGACCTCCTAGGCGCATAAGAGGATTCCCCAGGATCCTCACTTCTGTAGATGGATAACAAACTAGGTACTGATGGGAACTTTTTAGTTGGGTGGTCTTCAATGTAGAAGCCACAAACTGAAATATTATCTAAGGGGAATTCCCTTGAGGAATGCTTCCTCCTGCATCTTGGGAAAAATATGCTTATTGATGCATTCTCCTCCTCCTGTTGCTTTTTAATATTCAGGGTGTCCAACTGGGAACCTATTGTACTTAAGATATCTATTTTGAATTTCTCTAAAAGGTTCCCTATCTCTACCCTTGTGATGCCACTTGAACTGACTAATTTTAGGTTTCTACTATAAGGATACTGAACACTCTTCCCCATTTTGGCTCTACTACTCGAGTAATTCCTAAACATTTCACAGATTTCAGCAAATGGTTTATGGGATATGTCACCTGATTCCATCAAGTTAAGTGTCTCTAGATATTCTTCCAAAATACCTTTAAGGAAAAGATCATGGATTGCATGATTTGGAAGGTCATGGTACTTCAATTTTTGTGAGATACAAGCACACTGTTCCATATAATCCTCAATATTCTCATCCTCTAACTGTTGGATTTTGAAAATATCATTATGAGAATCCTTGGAATTGTAGTAGTCTTGGTATTTTTTAAGAAATATATCTTTCATGCCTTCCCAATACCTAATACTAGACTCTCCCAACCCCATGAACCATATTAATGCAGAATCCCTGAGGGTAGCAAGAAAACAGTTTAGTTTCTGGGCATGTTGTAAGTAATTGTAGCTCCTACACAAGATGTCGAACTCAAATAGGAAGGTATCTAGGTCTTCACTACTTTTACCGTAAAAGGTGGGCAGTGTTGAGAGTGGAATGTTCTTCATATTGGCATTCTGTGTGGTATCCAAAATTGGAAACCCGAAGGTGGTTTCGGTTTGGTTTCCAACTTCTTCTCCCTCCTCATGTCTTACATGGTTTTGATCCTCCTGATCATCCATACTAGTTTGGTTTCCAAAGAGAGAGTACCTAAATGGTTTTATCCTTGAAGATAAAAAAGTATCCCAAGGTTCTTTTCTAGGAAAGGTATCCCTTCGATGGGAAATTATTTCTACTGTTTGGATGTTTGGGACTTTACTCAAGCTAGTTGAAACTATTAGTGCCAAAGTTTCTGCTTCAACTTGGGAAACAATTATATTGGCTGTACTACCAAACAAAGTATTCACTTGTTGAGGGTCAATGATGTCTACAAAGTTAGGGTCCCTTGATGGTGGTGAAAAAACAAAGGTGGTGTTGGATGGTTCTATTGAAGGCTCGAGTGGTCTTGCGTCTTGTCCCACTACTATTGGTTCTTCAATTTTTTGCTTTGTAGTGATCCCTATTTTGGTCTCTTTAGATACTTCTTTAGATATTTGGGTTGAGCTAACCCCTAGTTTCCGGTATTGATCTACAGAGTTTATGGGTGGAGTGTTCCTTCCTCCAAAAAGGTTAGAAGGAAAATTGGTCGAAATATTTGGTTTGGTTTTAATGTATCTTCCCTTTGGGTCCCTAGGTTTGTTCATGGATGCAAAAAAGAAACTATCATTGGGTTTGGGGGAACCTGCTATAACAAATGTGTAGGTTCTTACCTCTTGACTTAAATTTCCCCCGCCACCAAACTGATCTACTTCCTAACTATTTCCTACCTTAATAAAAATCCTTGACAACGACGCCAAAAATGATGGGTATTCTATATGCACTAATTCCCTCAATTAGATTGTCAACTCAGGGTAAGTAAACTTAGAGTTGTGGCACTGCATGAGGCAAGGAAGAAAATCTAATGGAAGTATTATTTAACTAAGGGGATGGTCTACCTAAGGATCAATCTGCTTAAGAGATGAATCTTTTTATTTTTATCAATTAACAAATCCTATTAATGAGCTTGAACTATCTACCCTAAGCAACTTCAAACAATGGACTCATGGATTATTTCTAAAAGAGTAAATCATAACCTATTTTAAACAAGTTAATCTATTCAACCTTTTTAAGTAAGCAACAACAAGTAAATTACTTTTAATATTTCTATCTTTAAGCAAATGAGCAAGTAGACAAATAGCCTATCAAAACTATTTCGACAAGTGAACTCTATTCTTGAAGAGAACTCATAATCATTTATATTTTTCAAAGGATAAATCTTAACCTACTTAACCAAAAAGAATCATGACTGTATTCAGATTCTGATTAATCAAAACTATCCTTAATTTGCAATAACAGAAAAAAGAGAATTCAAAGATGATGATTATGTCTTCAGTGCCGAATAACATCACGATGGCATCTGACTATTAGTGACAGTTCAAGAGGGATTAATTCAATGTTGAATTCTACATAGAAATGGAAAGTGTGAATCTAACAATCTAAAGAAATGTTTGTCATCATAGAAGCAACACTAAGTATCTTGGGAATCCATGTGATCTCTAAAATTCATGCATCAATCATCAATAATTAAAAACACTCTTATACTAATTCCAACAAATCTATAAACTCATGAACTCATGATTACAAATCTTAATTCAAATCCACTCTTCTAATTAAGATTTCAATTCAAATCCATAACTGAGATTTTATAATCTAAACTGAACTAATCCTATCATTAAAAATCAGATTTCAAAACTAGAATGCTTTTAGGAAATGTAACCCCAAAATCTGTTTCTATCCTAACATACTAAAGAAAAATAAATGAACAAAATAGATCTACAAAGATTTAATTGAACTGGTAATTAAATTCATCTTGATTACAACTAAAAAACTTGAAACTATTAATCCATCAAAGCTTACAAACAATCCTAAATTAAAACCATGTTTACACTAATCCTATGTCTAAGTAATGCTCTGTTTTAATTGCCAAACCGAATTAAGACTTCAATATACTATCTAATTTAGTATCCTACAAGAAAATTCATTGCTAAGAAATAAAAAAAAACAACATTATAAATAACCAACTCCTATAAGCAATCTACAATTTAAAGAAAGACAAATTATATAATCAATTTATATTTAAGATGAACAGTAACTGAAACTCAAAAATGCATACAACAAGGAAACAAATAGAAATTCTAACTAAGCAAATAAATCACACAATATATATATCTATAAAATCACCCAGACCACTGGTGTCCCCCCCAATAGGTCGTGGCTACTCTTCAACAACAAAACCCAGGCTTAACTCAACACGATTATGTCATTAATTAAAAACGAAGTCCGGAACACAAGTTTGCAAAGAAATGTCTGAATTACACAATGAAATTCTTCTTAAAAATTCTTCCTTTGGTCTTGCCACTGATACTATTATTTATAGGTAAATTACAACTCAAGAGGTCGACCAATGGAAGGGTCAACCTCCTCTAAAAATGAAAAATTCATTAAATGAGCTTCTAACAACTTCAGCTTCTAGAAAATCTATGAGCCACACAACGATCAACATAACCACCCAATCTGAGGTGTATCGAGCTCTGTATTTGGAGGCCATGAGGGGGAAGAAAACCCAGATCGTCGATTCGTCCATCACAGGCTACCAATGTACTAACTGCTAGCTCTAGTGCACTATGAGTGCTGGATCGTATGCTAGATGGAGTGCTGGATCGCTACCGGATGGGGTGTTGGATGAAGTGCTGGACAAGGTACCGAATGGAGGGTCAGACCACGATTTTTCCTTGTTACACACAAACCATGCATTAAATATTTGTAAACATCGAACTGAAATGAATTGAGCTCAAAATCATTGTTAAAACATCAATTACACATACATGATGCGAATCCACGATGAATCGATATTAAAACCTTTGAAACTCCTTCAAAATGGCCAATATCATATATAATATCCGTGCAAAAAGGATTCAATCATCGCAATAAAATCGTCAAAATAAAAAACCAACAATAGGTATGAGTGGTGATTTAATTTCGTTTTTTCTTTAAAATTATTCATCTTCCATGCAAAGAAATCCCTCAGATACCTCTCTTCTTCTCTGAAAATATGCAAATATCCCATCCAAGCTTGCTAGTCATCTTCACAGTGATGCGCATCATTACCAACTTTAATATTTCACCCTCCAACTACTGTTTCAATATCCTGGTTGATGTTTGAAAGGAAAACCTTTCTTATGAACTAAAAAACTCAAGGTTCTCCTTAAAACTCATATCCCTTGCTACATCAAACTATAATTCTGCCTATTTGCTGCGCATCTGCAATTGCGGCTTTTACCATGTGCACAAGATTTCCTTTTCACTTCCATAGGGAAATGGACACATACCAACATCATGGAAAATCTATAAGGTAGGAGGAGTGTTACCCATGATTTTGGTCATCATGATGATGTATTGATGATGGTGTACTCAAGCTCTTCATAAGAACTTTCTCCTGAGAAAAGTTACTTTCTTCTCTTTCCAGAAATATCATTTTTGAAGGAGGTTCACAGGCTGCTAATACATTTGCCTGCAAGAATGAACTATTCTCATAGGAGGACTTAAGCCAGGGTGTGAGAAGTTCGCACTCTGTTGCACTGATAGGGTGCAGACTCTTCCTAAAGCAAGGAAAAAGATGAAATCTCGATGCTTCTAGAAGGGAATCTTCTAGAAGGATGGGTTGGCATTCGAATGGTTATCCTAGTACTGGATTCCCTGATATTTTGGGATCATTCTTATCCAAGTAACTAATTCATTCTCTCCTATATATTGAGGGAATTCTCATGGAAAAGGTTAAGCAAGATTCATTGGAGAATTGGTGAAAGAATTGTGTGGAGGACTCAGCATTGAACAATGGCTTGGAGACTCTAGCAAGTCTATCAAGAAGATTTGATCTTCTTCATGCAAGGATTGAGAAAGTGTGTGTGTTGGAGACAAGGGCCATCGAAAGGAAGTTTGTGACATCAAGGCTAAGGTTGTAATCTTTACTTTTCATTAATATGATACAGTGGCATGTCCCTTTCCCATAAAGTTATTTCCACTTTATTGTGTAATTCCTTGATCATACACATAGGTTAACTATTGAATATATTGTGCGATCTTCACTTTGGTTGGTTTGTGTTGTCTTGGTCTGGAATTTATAAGAGCACTGAAGCAAAGAAGGAGCAACAAAGACCCTAGGAAGCGATAATAAGGTATGTTACTTCTTTCTTCCTCCTAGTCAATTCAACAGTCAAAACTTAGGGAAAGAGTATTGTCCTGTCTTGCTTTGTTCTAGATCCAGGTGGATTTAGGGATATCAGTTCATGTCCACACTTACAGATTTGTCCAATAACAAAATTAGCGACTCTGCTGGGGAATAATCCCATTTTCTTTGTGGCTTTTGGTGTTTTTTTTTGGCCATTTTCTCTGGTTTTACTTTTCTTCTTGTCTATCAATCTCTGAGTCTTCAGGATATCCTGAGAGACCCTCTAGGTCCAGAGGCCTTTTTAAATTTTGCTTCATTTTCCAAAATTTTGATTATGTTCAGGCATTCCCACATTGTACTTCATTGTAGCCTGCGAGAATTGGTAGGGTTTGCACTTTGCCTTTAGGTTTCAGTGCGAGGTTCTTGCACCTTGCTCAAGGGTTACCTACGAGAATCAATGATTCTCGCACTGTGTAATACAACTAGCATGGGAACCCCATTTTCCAAAAAGTTTGGATTTCATTTTTGGTATTTTCATCTGCCCAAATCAGTTTGATTGCCTTATAAAAGTTTCTTGGACCATTGATTGAGATTTTTCTTGTCTTCGTTTGCGTGCATGAATAGTCTTAGGATTTCAAGGATCTTCTTTTTACTTTTGTCTTGACTTTCGTTTCTTGACTTTTCTTGGCAAATCCATACTCTCTGATTCCATAATTTGAGTGTGTTTGATTAGTTAAGAACCAATGATTAGTAGAAAGTTGATTTGCTTGGTCTTTATCATTTGCTTTGTTTGAAAGATCATTTTTCTTTTTCTTTTGAAAAGACTACATTGGTTTGCTCTTTATTTTTGTTTTCATTGAAAGAGTTGATTGGGTTTGTCATTGCTTGTTCATTTGGCTTTTTGATTTTCTGAACTCTTGTTGTCATAGTGTGGGTCCTTTTTGAAAAGTGAACAAAAATTTTTCTTTCAAAAAATCATTTTCGTTTTCGAAAACATAGAAAATCAAATTATTGAGATTGTTGAAATTATTGAAAAAGACACATAGAGAATTGTCATTTGATATGCGATTTATTGCATTAGCATTTTAAAAGAAATTTTTCATTGTAGTTCAAGGTTGATCTGGAAAACTTTCTTTCTCTCCCATACATAGGATTTATTGAACAAAAAGTGATACATTTCATTCTCATCCTTGCATTGTTGGGTCAGAGTCATACAACATAAGTTTCACTTCCGTTTCCTTTGAGTAAGCAACAACTCTTAATAACACTGCGTAATCATAAAATTTATCTAGTAACTCTTTTCTAGGGCTCTATTACACCAAAATTTAGCTAGGCTAGCACTTTGGAGTAGGAAGAGAGATACACTCTCCAAAAGCACAAAACACACAATAGCATCTTGTGTTAGGGAGTGTTAAATTCCATTCACAACATTCTGTCCTGGGAAGCCCTTCTCACACAAGGGTCAAACACTAGGTCGCATTGATATTGGCAGAGTTACTCACCCTTCTTTGTTGATATTAGTGTAGAGATTGCATTTATTATGGGGATCACTCGGAGGTATACCCATAATGATGAGTGGAAACCTTTTGAGTTGATTGTGGGCTAGATACCTTGCCCTTGTGTGTGGATCGGACTTTCGACTGTTCCCCCAGGCTTTATTTTTGTTGGTGGTGACCTTAGTGGCTTATCTTTTTAGGTTCTTACCCGAGGTGACTATGGAAAGGAAAGTCTTCACGGTACCTGGAATTGACGTTGACCAAACTCACTCGAGATCCTTGGAGGGTATACCCACGATTATGTGTGGGAGCTTGCACCAGGGTGTAAGTCTGTTAAGCAGGTCGTCAGCATAAATTTTCCACCCTGGCCCTACCCCTTCTCGTCTTGTTATTGCGACGTTGGATTTCATCACCAACTAGTGGCTTCAAAATTATAAGGTCTTGTTTGCTTGGTGTTGCTTCATAGATTTTGTTTACTAGAGTGTGTTGTTTGTTTCTCGAAGTTGACCATAGGATTTTCTTCATGAAGTTTGTCACTCATTTACAATAGCTCCTCCACATCATTCATGTAGAATGCAGGGTTTATCTCCAGAGCATCTAGAAGGTTCTCAACCCTTGCCCACAAGAATACCTAGAGGCTCTCTCCGACAGAGTGAAGTCCCAGTCGTCACCACCCCACAAGTGGAACGTACTGACTCTCTAGAACATTTTCGCATTACCAACACTCGAGAGGACTTTAGACTTAACCCCGATTCTGAGAGACGTTATATGTGAGAAGACTCTTCCAAAGACTTAATTGTTGTGTATTATGGATCTCCGACTGGACCCTTTCCTGGTATAGAAGGCCAAGATCCTTTTTGGTATACAGGTGTTTTTCGACGCGACCTTTTTGGTCCAGGTTCACCTGTGATTTTTGAAATTAATCCTCCTGTGATTTCTGAGATCTCTAGTTTAGAGACAGTACTGTTGACTACTGCTTATCACTTTACTGTCCCTGCCGAAATGGCCCATCTTGCAACTACTTTGAGTGTTCCAACCAGTTTTATTGTGGTTAGTCTTGCTCCCATCAACACACCGTGAACACCCAACGTCAATCCGACACTACCACCTAGATATCGTGCTTTGAATGCTACCATTCCTACTCCTGCACAAACTCTATTTGATTCTCCTAGTGGTCCTTCTTCTTCTGGGCATTTTCTTCCCAGTTTTGTTCCAACACTCCCTCAATTTCCTTTTGGAGGACCCTGATCGTCCTCTATTGGAAATCCTAATCCTAGTGGCATTATTCCATCATTCACTCCAACTTATCAACTTCCGGTTGGTGGACAATCTCATCAGGGTATTATAGCTCAACCCCCTCTCAGTTGGAAAATTCCAATTGGAACATTGTCATCCATTGGTGCACCACCTTCAATGGGAGGAGCAACTCCACCTTATGGGCAGAAAATCCTTCCATCCTTGGCCCAGTATTGGAATCAGTTGATACAAAATCCTCCTCAATCGACTGGGGGGCAGCAGTTTTCAGCTGCATCCGTAACACACCCTAGCATGGGCCAACCATATCCTGGTTCGTTTAATCCCATTTGGGGGTCGAATGCTCAAACTCAAGCCTATGTTCTAGGGTATAATCCAATGAGATACTATCCTGTCCAACCACCACTGAATATGCTAATTGGATCTTCACATTATATGCAGACTGCCTATGGTCCTACTAGTTTGCCGACGGGGCTTCCTCCCTAAAGCCACCAGTACCCGCAGGTGAATCGACAGTTACCCTTTCTTGCCACTTTGGATCTTCCAGATTTGTCTAGGATTTTAAATGATCCTATTTGTCACTCTCCCCAATGGCCTATTATACCAGCCAAGATTCCATCGGACATTCCTAAATTCGACGACAAAGTGGGAGAGGACCCAAATAATCATGTTATGACTTTTCACCTATGGTGTTCATCCAACTCGTTGATGGATGAATCTATTCGTCTACATATTTTTAAACGAACCCTTACCGGTTTTGATGTGAAGTGGTATATCAAATTGCCATTAGGTTTCTTCTCTGATTTCAACACTCTTGCTATGGCTTTCCTTACGCATTACCAGTTACCGATTCGTTACGATACGGGGATTAAGATTTTGACTTCCTTTAAATAGAATAAAGGCACTCATATATCTGATCACATCCATGAGTGGAGATGGAGATGATGTATCATTAAACTTGAGCTCCCCGATCAGTTACTGGTGGAATGGTTTACAAAATCATTTGTGAACGAAATCGGTAAGGACATTTCCACGGGTGGCGTTGTCACAGAAGATTAGGCTATAAGTCATGCTCAATATCTTGATCTCGTTTATTCACAAACGTGAACACTTTATGATTTAATACCTTATTTACCTTGTCCTAATGCTTCCAACACTTCAACTACTCCAGCTGCCTCGCATGTGGCTGACGGTGTGATTGGTATTGCCCAAGATCAATCACATTCTGTTTCAAGCACAAACCCTAAATCTACTTCTTCTAATGTTCAAAATGCTCCATCTCCTGCCACTCCCACTGGAAAAACTTCTGAGGTAAATGCTGTCCAATCTACCCCAGCCGGTAAGAAAAAATCTAAAAAAGGGAGAGGCAAGAATAAGGAGGGAAAAATAATACTCAAGAAGAGCAAACTAAAACTACCCCTATTCACGATCGGGATAAGCGCAAATCACGATACCCTTTCCTTATCTATGGTGATGATCACTACATGAAGGATTGTCCACGACATGTTGAGGTCACTAAGTTCCTTCAGGGAGCCTCGAAACCCCCTGCCCCGGCTGTCTTGTCCCAACCCTTCCCGTCTCAACAACAGGCTCAGTTGGTCATTCAAAACCAACCATCCTCTTCTACTACATCATATGTTTTGATGTGTACTGGTGATTCTAAGCAGAACAATGTTTCACTCACAACTCACACTAAAGACTATTCTCCATCTAAGGAGAAGGTTGACAATTTACCCCCTTCCTTGGTACAACCCTCTCCGATGTCTCCACCTACCAATGGTCCTCTTCATCTCAAACGACCGAGTCTTGACACAGTTCTGCGACCCCCCCCAAAGGGTGTCGTTCAGAAATCGACTTTCAATCCTCATGCTCGTGCAGCCTAGAATTACAGCATTGTTGAAGATCTGGCCCAAGCACCTTCTGCGATGTCAGCCCTTGAAGTCCTTCAAACTTGTCCCACACAATGGAAGGAACTGTTGAAAGGTATTGGTGGAATTGATCTGACAGATACAAATTTAATAGTCTTTGACTTGGACGATCACATTCCAAGGTTACCCCCTCAACTCGCGTTCCAGATACAGGTTGTTGCTCCTGACAAGAACATTTGCAGAACTGTTATCAACGAGGGTGCCTCGATGTGTGCAATGTATTTTTCTTGCTGGAAATCCATTGGCTCTCATTATTTGAATGAATCACAAAACACTCTTAAAGCCTTCAATGGCTCTAGTTTTAAGCCTTATGGTGTTCTTCCTTCATTGCCTATCACATTAGAAGGTAAGATGGTCCAAGTTGAAGTGGAAGTCTTTGATGCTCCCCTTGATTATAATCTTCTGCTTGGATGCAGCTGGATCGATTCCATGCACGCCGTTGTGTCAACACTTTTCCATGTAGTACGTTTCCCTCATCAAGGAAAGGTTGTTACCATCAACCAACTCGCCTTCTTCAATTCTGATACTCGTACAAGAAACGTACCTTTTATTGCTAAAACCCCATTGGGTTATGAGAATGTCGGTGTAGGCCTTCTAAAAGACTCCTCGTTTATGGGTACTTTCCCCATTCCACAGCTCGATGTTCCATGCTCATCTGTTGCTTCTATCAATATGATCTCCACCATGCCTCACGAACTTCCTACATCTCATGACCCTTGGATAGTCCCTGACCCCATAGATCATCTTTGTTACGGCGACGAAATTCTGTTAAGTCTGGTTGAGTTCACCTATCAGGCCATTCAATCGGCAACACCTTCTACCCCTTCTCTTGATTAGTTGTCTCCTGATCCTTTTCGTGTTATTTTTTCCACTGACGAGATGATCATGTCTGTCATGGAAGACACCCCTTGGGACGATGGGCATCATCATTCCATTCTCTTTCTAGAACAACACACTCTTGAGAACTACCAATGGATTTTTACCCCGTCGACCGTTGTCGTTATTTTGACTGTTCCCGAGTCTACACGTGATGTGTTTTCCAAAGGGAACTTAAGTAATATCTCTCCCATGATTCCCATTGACATATCTATCAAACCTGGAATCGTCGAAAATGTCCATATTGGAGCTTCGTGTTCCTCTGACGAAATAGTCACCTATACATCCCTGTTCAAAGAGTTTCATGACATATTTGCTTGGAGCTACGAAGAAATGTTGGGTATCGACCCTGAGATTGTAATTCACGAGATTAAGACATATCCTGATGCTAAACCTGTTAGGCAATGCCTTCATCCAGTACACTCTCATAAAGTGGCTGCTATAAAGCTCAAAGTCTAGAAACTTCTAAAAGCCGACTTTATTTATCCGGTGGCTCTCACAGACTGGGTTTCCAATATTGTCCCAATTGACAAGAAACAAGGTACGATTCATGTGTGTGTTGATTATAGGGATATTAATAAATCTTGTCCAAAAGAAAACTTTCCTACCCCTTTCATCGATCAGATTGCCGATGACTATGCCGGAAGTGAAATGTTCTCTCTCATGGATGGTTTCTCTGGCTATAATCAAATTAACATCGTTCTCGAGGATCAACATAAGACTTCTTTTATTTTTCCTTGGGGTACTTTTGCCTATAGGAAACTTCCTTTTGGTCTTAAGAACGCTGGCGCCACTTTTCAACGTGCTATGTCTTATGCATTTTATGATATAAAGAACATCGTTCAACCCTATTTGGATGATTTACCCGCTCATTCTATGCACAGAGCCAATCACCCCAACCATCTTTGGGCTATTTTCATTCGCTGTCAGTTCTACCAGATCCATTTAAATCCTCATAAGTGTGTTTTCTGTGTGGAATCTGGTCATCTTCTAGGTTTTATAGTTTCACTTCAAGGGATCCGGGTGGATCCATTGAAGGTTGAGGCAATCCTCAATCTCCCTCCTCCTTCTACACTATGGAAATTGCAAAGTTTGCAGGGAAAAGCAAACTTTCTTCATCGTTTTATCCCTAATTATGCTGAGATCACTCGTGGATTTACATGGATTTTAAAGGAGGATTCTGAGTTCATCTGGGATACCATTGCCAACAATACTTTTGAAGCTTTGAATTTGTCCCTAACGCGAGCTCCACTTCTCTTCCTCCCCGATTACAGTCGCGATTATTTCCTTTACCTTGTTGCCTTGGATTACACCATTGGTATGGTTCTCATCCAAGAGGATGATGCGCATGACGAACATGTTATTTACTACTTGAGTCGAAGTCTTACGCTGACTGAAATCAAGTATCAACATGTCGAAAAACTGGCCTTGGCTGTCGTTCAAGCCGTCGAAGGCTTCCGGCACTATATCCTCTCACACAAGACTACGGTGATTTCCCATTGACACCCTATGCAACATATTTTGACACGTCAATTGCTAGGGGGAAAATACTCTAAATGGATTGTGATACTCCAAGAGTTTGACTTGGAATTCAAATGCACCAAGTCCAAGAAATCCTTAGTTTTTGCTGGGTTGATATGCGATTTTCCCCACTCTACAATGGAAAATGTAGTAGTTGATTCATTACCCGATGAATCTCTTTTCCTTATTAGCACTGATGATATTTGGTATGGGGATATCATTATATATATCCAAACCCAGACTTTCTGGCCTACTTTTTCCAGTACTGAATGGTGTCGAATACGATATCAAGCTCGTCAATACATTATCCTCGGGGATACTCTCTACCGTCGGGGGATTGACTCTGTTTTTTTACGTTGTCTAACGTTCAACGAAGCTGAGAAAGCTCTGAATGACTACCATTCTGGAGCATGTGGTGGTCATATGTCTAGGTATGCTACTGCCCAGAAGATCTTAAGAGCAGGGTATTTTTGGCCTTCTTTTTTTAACGACTACATCACTGCCATTTAGAAATGCCATGCCTGCCATACCTACAATCAGAAAATTCAGTCACATCCTGCTCCTCTTCACCTTGTGGTATCAGTTGGTCCCTTTTTGAAATGGGGCATCGATTTCATGACATGTCACGCTCACTCGGTCAGGGGGCATGGTTACATCATTGTAGCCATTGATTACTTTACAAAATGGGCCAAGGCAATGCCGACATTTGACAACACTGGAAAGACCGTAGCGTTGTTTCTTTTTAATCACGTCATAGCTCATTTTGGTGTTACCCAAGCTATCGTTACCAATCACAGTAGCCATTTTAGGAATTTTATGATGTCTGAACTTACTGAAAATTTGGGTCTTCGCCATGATCACTCAACACCCTATTATCCACAAGCCAATGGCCAAGTCGAAGAGATTAACAAATTTATCATAACTATGCTTCGACCAATGATAGGGATTCATAAAACAAGTTGGCACACAATGTTGTTTTCAGCATTGTGGGTGTACCGGACATCTGTCAAGTCCTCTACTCGGTTTACCCCTTTTCGGTTAGTCTATGGTGTGGAAGCCATTCTCCCTATCGAATGCGAGATACCTTCTTTGAAACTAGTTGTTGAACTCCTACCCAACACTTCTGCTGAAGAAGAACGTCTATTCTATCTTATGTGATTAGAAAAAACTCGACATGATGCCACCCTAGTCATAGAAGCTCAGAAGAAGCGTGTCAAGGCCCAATACGACAAGCATGTCAAGCCTCACGTTTTTTCCGAAGGTGATCTTGTTCTTCTCTATGAACAAGATCGAGATATATTAGGAGACGGGAAATTCGAACCCATGTGGTGAGGTCCCTATATTGTTTGACAGGTTTTGGACAAAGGAGCTTATGAGTTGGTAGATTACGATGGTATCCCTTTGAGTGAACCTAGGAATGGGTTGTACTTGAAGAATTACTACACATAAAATTATCTGTTCACAAGTACTTGTATTTGTATTGTATCATACTTCTTGTGTGTTAATTTAGTTTGATTTTTTCGTTATCTGGTCTCTGCCCTTATGTGACGTTGTGTTTGATTTCCAGATGTCAGAGTCTTTGCTACTCTATATTGGCTTCGCTGATGGCGCTAGCCGTAGTACTCAGAACCTTGCTTCCGCTCCGTGGGCAATCTATGCCCCAACAAACGAAATTGTCTCTTTACCAGGTGTGTGCCTCGGCCGTGCGATCAACAACATTGCAGAGTATAGCACCGTTATTGAATTATTGGTTGATGCTATCTCGCTCAGAATTCGTCATTTGGTTGTGCAATTTGATTCGCAGTTGGTAGTACTACAGTTAAGTAATGTCTACTCTATTTGAAGTCCTACTTTTTTACGGGTGTATTTGCGAATTCGCCTCTTGGAACGTTATTTTGATCACATTGAATATCAACATATTCCTAGATGTCTAAATACATTAACATATGCATTGGCTAATTATGTATTGGACAGACATTTGAATCATTTATAAATCAAACACATCAAAATTCACACAATATAAGGTAAACTGGTAGAATTCGTCTGTATATATAACGATCAAAAGAGTTTTTGTACAAAAAGTTTGTCCGAAGACCAAAATGTCAAAATTTGAAGCTTATAGCTTCTACAAAGTGACATCATGGATGACGTTCACAGTAACACATGACTTCTCTAGAAATCCTATGGAGCAGTTGACTCATAGATGATGACAACCCTATAGTATGACACTGATCGCATTGTGGAACCTCTTCCAGAGTCATGTCTGGAATGTCTGCAGTCAGGCTCTCTAGATTTTATCCCACCACTTGATAATCCTCAACATACTATGGTGCTGCCGCTACCTCTCCTCACCGCTGGATGGGAGAAGTGTCGGGAGGTCTGTAAGGTCCAACATCTGTGTTATCAACAAATGATTTTGTATTAGTCTTTGGACAAGCATATAAAAAAAAAACATTTGAATATGATAAAAATTCACAAAGCATTTAAAAAGGAAAATGTGTGTACTTCTTACCAAGGTCCCCCCACTGAGCATCCTCTGGCAATACCAAATCTAGATCTCCTCAGAAATCCAACCCAACATAAGCATAGTCATCAACTATCAACATCTGTGGTTGAAGCTAGTCAAAGAAAGTATCATCATATTTGATGATCGGTCCTGCTACGTGCCAGGCCATGAGCCGACACCATCTTAGCATTCGTGGATCCCTAGGAGCCGGTAAATTCCACTCCACCTGTAGCCTCAGTAATGGGACCCATTCAAGGAAGAAGGATACCAGTAAAGACTCATACCCGAACTGCTTCAAGTCACCTCTCCTACATTTGGTCAATTTCTTTTTTATACTACAAAGCACAACATCTGCCCAGTTGAATACCCGCGGCTTAGTACACTCAATAGCATACTGGAAGTAACTCTGTAATGCCATATGAGTTGCAGAACTCCCAGCCATCTGAGCTATAGTGAAAAGGATAGTGCGGAGGGTCAAGTATCGTACCCCACATATAACTACTTTTCCTTTCTTTCTATCAGCCTCTGGAACGCAGTGTAAATTGCAGTCCTCACTCATCTTTAGTCCACCACCTCTACTACTGGTCAGGCTCACATAGTACCCCCACCGGGAAAATTCGGTCAAAAATTAAATGTCCTCAATGTCCAAGGATAGTGTGTGGACCCCCACCTGAAATACTTGTTGATCAGGGTCCCACATACGCACCAGGTACTCTAATAGTCTGACTTGGGCTCTCATGCCAGGGATGCGAAAGTACTTCAAGAGCCCATAGTCTCTCAAAGTAGCTATAGTGGGAGGATGATTTTCGGCCATTGCGTTGTCTTCTTCATGTTCCCTTTTGCGCCATTCAAGCACCATTTTAATGGCCAATTATCAACATAAGAGACACATTAAGAAGATTAGCAATGTTTTTCATGAGTTCATTCCCTTTTATTGGCTAAATTTTAAAAACTTTTTTGAGCTTTGCAATTCTCACAGGTGCCCCGTGTGCACAGTGCGAGAACCTCGTAGGTGGCCTTAGGCTCACCTGCGAGAATGCATCATTCTCACAGGCCCTGTATAGCCTGCCTGTGAGAATGGAAGCATGCATGTAGGGATTGGAAAATCAACTTAAAAAGGAAAATTTAACCAATGAAATTACAAAATTAAACCATGAAAGTGTTAAGGACGAAGAGCCTACCTCAATGTCGCAGATGACTCACTGAATGGTCTCTCGTAGCTCCCGCAATCTAACGCCGAACTTGGAGGGTAAAAGAGGGGTTTTTTGAGCTCAATAGGGAAAATGTAAAAATGATTTGGTAAAAAGAGTATTTACTCCTTTTATTTACTTTTACTATGCCATTTTTGGTTTTTTATGATTATTTATCTCTTAAAACCTAATCCCTAATGTCATGTTGAGTGTAAATCTTGTAGGCATGATGACTTTGATGATCAAATACAGGGAGAAAGACATGTTTTTCTTTGTTATCACGTGTTTTTGATTGTTTTTTATGGTTTTTATATAAAAACCTCGAGCGTGGTCTTTCTCCGTTCTTGTGCTAGAAAATACATGAGAACGCGATTGAGCATACTTTTATCACTTTTTCGGGCTCAACAAGGTTATACAAAAAATGAACCCCCCTGGAGTCCTCTTTAAGCTCTTTTCAGACTCTCTAAACATGAAAAGATCGTCGAGTGACCTTTTTATTTTGACGCTCGATAAAGTATTTGAAGTAAGTGTCTGGTGAGCGATAATTTATCTCTTTTTTGGTCTCATCCAGACTATTTTATGAAAAAGGAACTGAGAGAGTTCTCTTTTAAGTGTTTTTCCATACTCTATAATCATGAAAAAACTTCAAGTTTTCTATCTCTGGACTCGCTAAACAAACATTGATAGACCCGTGATGGGATCAAACCACTCCTTCTTAGGGTTCATTAAACATACTCTGAGGGACTCATCTGAAGGATAAGCTTACATCAACAAGCATATGTTATCCTCCTCAAGATTGCATAAAAATAAAGAGGTACTCGCCAGAAATGGTGGGGGAAAATTTGGGAAAGGGATATGTTTTCATCTTTGTATTAATTGGCAGTAAGTGTCGCTCTTGAACATGACACCCCCTATTCATTACATTTGAAGCCAATTTGGGAAATCCATTTGTCTCTCATTCGATTTATTACAAGGTCATTCCCTGTGTCGTCTTTGAGTCAATGCTACCAAATCATTGGTTGTGTCATTCATATGTTCAAGAGAAGTCCATCTAAAACCTATATTAAGTCGGTCATCTGCAGTTATCCATTCTCTCTGTGTTAGCCTTCCCTGTGTCCGGTCCAATTCACGTCATCCTCTGTTTCACCTTCAAAATCTGTTACTCATTTCGTGTCATTGATGGGGGATACATCAAGGCCCTCCTGTGATGAGTTTTGTTCCATCGACTTCAGCTCATTATCTGGAATCAAGACTTAGAAATTATTTGGTACCTTGGAGCTTGCATGCTTCAATGGCATGTTTCCTCGCTTTCGACAGTGGGTTTACATCATTGACCCCTGATCGAAGGATTCCATCGGATGTTTGACTTCAAATCATTTATTCGCACTCGATGGATTTCACTAGGGTACCTTGGGAGTCATTAACATCAATGGTGATTTCCCTCGCACTTGTTAACGGTTTCATCAATGACCAGTAATCAAGTGGTTTCTGCCATGTTCGACTTCAACACATGTAATCGCATGGTTAGATTTGTACTTTGAGCGACGAGATTGAAGAACCTGGATATCATCTCTTTGGTCTAGGTTGTGATGGAGTATGTATAATTTTTGACACATAGATCCACTGTGTATGTCTCGTGGCTATGTCGTCTTGATTTAAAATTTCTCGCGTAGATCCAAAATGTATTTATGGTGGCTATGCTATATTTTGACGGTATGGATCCACAATGTATGATTGATGGCCATGGCCCATGTCTATGATGTTATAAATCTATGATATGAGTATGGGAATGCCTACCTCAGAATTGGTATATATGATATTCTGCATATGCTTGGTTGTTCGCAAGTTTCCGATTAGGTGTGCTCCTAGTTTCTGACACACACATGCAGCTTACAAAGTCTTTCAGCTCTCACTGGTTCCAAACTGATACTTTGTGGGGAATTTTGTTACCCATGATTTTGGTCGTCATGATGATGTATTGATGATGGTGTACTCATGCTCTTCATAAGAACTTTCTCCTGAGAAAAGTTACTTTCTTCTCTTTCCAAAAATATCATTTTTGAAGGAGGTTCGCAGGCTGCTAATACATTTTCTTGCAAGAATGACCTCTTCTCGTAGGTAGCCTTAATCTAGGGTGTGAGAAGTTCACACTGTGTTGCACTGCTAGGGTGTGAACTCTTCCTAAAGAAAGGAAAAAGATGAATTCTCGATGCTTCTAGAAGGGAATCTTCTAGAAGGATGGGTTGGCATTCGAATGGTTATCCTAGTACTGGATTCCCTGATATTTTGGGATCATTCTTATCCAAGTAACTAATTCATTCTCTCCTATATATTGAGGGAATTCTCATGGAAAAGGGTAAGAAAGATTCATTGGAGAATTGGTGAAAGAATTGTGTGGAGGACTTAGCATTGAACAACAGCTTGGAGACTCTAGCAAGTCTATCAAAAGGATTTGATATTCTTCATGCAAGGATTGAGCAAGTGTGTGTGTCAGAGCCAAGATACATCGAAAGGAAGTTTGCGACATCAAGGCTCAGGTTTTAATCTTTACTTTCCATTAATATGATACAGTGGCATCTCCCTTTCCCATAAAAATATTTCCACTTTATTGTGTAATTCCTTGATCATACACATAGGTTAACTTTTGAATATATTGTGCGATCTTCACTTTGGTTGGTTTGTGTTGTCTTGGTCTGGACTTTATAAGAGAACTGAAGTGAAGCAGGAGCAACAAAGACCCTAGGAAGCGATAATAAGGTATGTTACTTCTTTCTTCCTCCTAGTCAATTCAACAGTCAAAACTTAGGGAAAGAGTATTGTCCTGTCTTTCTTTCTTCTAGATCCAGGTGGATCTAGGGAGATCAGTTCATGTCCGCACTTACATATTTTTCCAATAACAAGGAGGAACATAAAGGGTGGTGATATTTTCATATTTGAGCCTCAATATCTAAGGCTAGTGAAAGCAGATCTAGCAGTCATGGTTTCTTTTGAACAAGTGGATTGCATAAGATTTTTTGAAAATCTTCAAGGGTAAAACATGCAGGTGGAAAAGGATTTTTCATTGAGTTTTAATGGAAATGGGGCTATGGTGGAAAACACACAGTTTTAGGTTTCTGAAGACACCATCATTGTTGCAACAAAGATTCCTACTTGTGGAGAGAAATGGTTCAAAGGTATGCAACTGAATCTAGCCTGCTATCATGAATTTTTGAAGCTTGAATTTAGAAACAATGATTTTGAAGCCACCATACCCAGAGAAATTCTACTATAGAATCATATTAATTTGTTGAGGGTAATTCAAATGATTTTTACATGTGAAGTGAGATTCACTAGGGTTTACCAATACCATATCAAGATCTTAATGCAATTCACTAGTAGGAAACCCTTGAATCTACCCGATTACCTCTTCATAAGCCTAGGGAATATGGATGGTAGAGTAAAAGTAAGGAAATATCAAGGGGAACCTAGCCTCTTCCAATTTTCATTAATAAATTTGTTGGTGTTAGAAGATATTAGAAAGAGGAATCAATATTGTGAAGCTTTTGTATCATCATCACAGATAGTAGTTGATTATTTTAGCAACCCATAGAGCATGAGAGATACACCTTCATATGTAGTAAATACCACCACATATGTTCCTGAGAGTTCTGTCAAAAAGAGGACAAAGGAAACTGAGGAAACTGCAGTAAGTCAAAAAGCTAAAAAGAAAGGGAAAAAGCTCCAATTTTTTCCAGAAGTGGTCACAGTTCCTAGAAAACCAGTTACTAGGTCAACAACTAAAAGGATGCCTAACATGCACGCATCAAAAGAACTCGATGAAGCTCTAGAGGTCTTCACAAAAATAAATCTCCTTAATGATGAAGACAACCTTATCATTGAGCTGCAAGAACAGTTAAAGAAAGACCATTTTGTCATAACACAGTTGTAGCATGAAAACAGGGAAATGAAGAAAAAATCCTTGGAACAAGCCTCCAAGAAAGATATCTCAGTGATAGGTAAAATATCATTTCCTGTAACTCCCACAGGCTCCAAAACAAAAGGTAAAGGGAAGGTAGTGGAACAAAGTCTAGAGGTGAAAGAAATACCTAAGCCTAGTGTTCCTTTGACCAGATCATTAGCCAGAAAGTTGCAATCTCAGGAAGAAACTCCAGCATAAATCCAACCAACATAAACAAAAAAGAAAAGGACTACCGATGATAAGGGTCAACATACTTTAAAAATACTAAAAAGGTAGTTGAGAGAAGCACATGATATGATAATACAACCGAGGGAGGAGAATAGAATAACAAAGATTCACTGTATATAAATCCTATATGATTGTGAGCCTGTAATAGACAATGCTATATGCATGGTGAGAAGAAACCTACCACTACATAAACAATTGAAGAAAATATATCAACAAAATATGAATTTGAGGAAAGAGAACAAAAAACTCAAACAAATCTTGCAGCAATTGGATATAGACAAGAAGGGGAAGGGAAACCTTGATTTTCTTGTTGAAGCAACACAGATTTGATTCCCTAGAGATGGATTCATCGTTTTTTGTCTTTTTGTCAATGAGCGGTAGGAAAAACAACCTAACCCTAATTATCAAAATTCCCTAAATACTTGAATATTGCATTCTTGTGCACAATGATTTTTGATGGATCATTATGCATGATCATTTTTCATCCCTACAATGTGTTAGAGGCTTCGTTTTGATAACGAGTTGTAAATGAAAAATTTACAGTTATGCAACATGCACACTGCACAACTATAACAATTCAATTTTCAAGCAGTAGAATGAGGTTTCCTTGTCAAGTTCTGAGTGGGAATATCAATCAATTGAGTGATACTGAGATAGAAATTGTGAATGCATCAACATAAGGAGTTTATCAGTAAGAGGTAATGTGGGCTCATTCATGGAATTTTCACATATATTAAGGTTTTAAAGTTTTGAGAGGCAAATGATTTTTTGGAGGGTGAAGGGGTTCTAGAGCACCCTATCATAATCATGAAGTTATTATTACCAACAACCATCATCATCAATCAACACAAGTCAGAAAAAATATGCAAAAAGAAAATCTGTTGCACAACATCGCTATGTTTCTGTTGTAGGTTGCTATTGCACAATAGTCTTGCTGCGAAATTGTGACAGAGTGCCAAAATCTTTCAAATTCGACATAAACAACTCAACAAATATTTCCAGATCATATTTCTATTCTCAATGTAACTTATTTCTATTTTTTTTCAAATGGTTTATCTTGTATCCCTTGGTCCAAGGGCGAGCCATATTGTATTTATTTGATGAAATTCAATGTGTAAATGGTTGGCAAGTGTGTAAGAAAAATACTGTTGAATACATTTTGTAAATTTTCTCTGATATTAATGAAATTTGTTGGATCAAAAGTCCCTAAAATTTGACTCCAGATATACATGTGATTGTGTTGTTGTGTGCATGTGATCCTACATATTTAGTCTTCTAGTAGAAATGCATCTATGTGATATATCTTATTCTTTATGTTAATGTGAACTATATGTATCAAAATTCATATGTATCTGATGCTCCGTTGCATGTATTTTCAATTATCTTTCTGTTGTAATTACCTTAGGATTCATCCTTGATAGACTCCCTAAGGGGTTATTTATTTTATTTTTAATATTCAATCTACACCGATATCTAATTGGCTTAAAGGAGTGCTTTCTATATTGCCTCTGATAAGTCACTTTTCAATTCACCAAGTATATAGTAAACCTTCATTGATTTTTGACCTTTCAGTGACTCCATTGCCTAATGGAATTTCTATCCACATTGTCACCAATTTTATAAATCCAATATTTCCTTAGAGATCTAACCTTTGGAATAATTTCCAAATCAATCCTTTCAGTGATTGGTTTGAAGAGAGAGATCCCTCTCTGGGTTGGAAGGGATAGATTCCAACATCAAGTTGGTTTGTGGTTATCTTTGTGATTTTCTTTCCTCATCCAAAAGAAATTTACTGAGTGATAACATTTCAATGCCATTATTAGGAAGTGAATTTGAAATATTCCCTAGGATAAACTACAAATTTCATATCTTATTACTGATGGTGAACAATGTTCAAACACAGAAAGGTTGTACATCATTCAGCTGGTGACTCCATTTTCAAGAATCTAGAGTTCAGATTTTTCATGGTGAATCCACTGTCCAAAGACTCAGTAGCCTAAAGAGTTTCTCGGTGACTCCACTGATTCAAGATGGATCACATATATACAAGGTATGCTCCAATGAATCACTCTCACATTCCTGGTTTTCCAAATCTGATGCCTTGCATAGATTGGAAAAATTATTTGCCTAGATTCAAAGATGGAAAAGGAGATGATGTTTCTCTTCATTTTATTAGATTTCATATGCATGTGTGTAAGATAAGGGTTCAATTTCATGGATATTGTTTGATGAATATGTTCATGGACACCTTGGAGGGAAATGCACAATTATGTTATGAAATCTTGGAAACTGCTTGTTTGTATTATCTTAGAGATTTTCATACAGTATTTTATGAGAGATATAAAGAATATCATGACCAGAGTCTTTGAATGAAATACTAGAGGCTTTGAATGAAAATACTTTTCATCACCATGACCAGAAATTAGAGGCAAGTTGTCATGCTCAAGAAATTTTCCAACAATCAGTAACTTTTTCTTTGGTTGAAAATGACATAGATCAACATATTCATGTTGAAATTCATGTTCCATCCTCTGAGATTAATGAATATTTGCAGCAACCTTGCCAAAATTTATGTGATCAAGGATATGAGGATAAGTATCCATATGTTTCTTTAGATTGTTCATTTCCTGAATCTTTGTTTCTAGAAAAAATCAATCAAAAATCAGTTTTTTGAAGTAGGAAGTGTAGAAACTCCAGACACTCAAATATCACATATCATAAAGCTTCAAGAAAGAAACAACCCAATATATGACGCTCTTCAAAAATAAACACATGAAGGTAATGAACATCATAGACTGCAAATTCAATCAAATATGTTGTTTTGTCAAGAAATTTCTTATGATGAGTCTCATAAAAACATTAACTAACTTTAAATGAAGAGCTTGTGCCTAATGAGGAAGAAAGTTTTGTTTTAGATCCCTTTGAAAATGAATATTTTATTCAGGATTATACATTATTTGTAGTGATGAATTATGATATTTTGAAGAAGCAAATTGATACACCTATTGAATTGAATGAGGAAATAAACATACGTTATATAGTTGTTCCAATTAAATCTTTTCATGAGTATTCAAAGCCATTACTCGTGGATAATATGAATGCAGATTTTATCAAACAAAATGCTATCTTTCCTTTTGTTGATGATTTTGGGTTTCATAATAAAATAAGTTAGAACATATGAAAAGTCATTCAAGGTCCAGAAAATGAAAAGTTTAATGAAGAAGAACAACTAGCCATTACACTTGAAGGTTGCTCCCTTTTTTTTAACCATATAAAAAGGTAGTTCATGTTCTTGAGGATTATTTTGTCAATTTTTTGTAGTTATCAGAATAGGTGAGCATTGTTGTATTTTTGAACCAAGGAAATCAATTTCAGTTGAAGTTCAAGTTGCCATTCTCCAAATTTTTTTTTCTACTTAAGGAAAGCAAATCAAATAACCATTTGTAGGATTGGTTACACTGGAATTTTGAAATTACTTGATCCAATAGTTGTTCTCAGTATTTAGAGTAAGAGGTTTTTTGAATAAGCTCATAATAAGAGCATCTTTTCAGTAGTTTTTTTTTCGAGTTTTCAGTCAGTGTTTTCAATAAATATTGGAGTCAATCACAACACAGGTTATAGGTCATAATTTGGGATCATCCCAATGGATTAGGCTACTAGTCTGCTTGTTCTTTGGAACCTCATAGGGAGGATTCCATCCCCCTTGAACCCATTTTTAGTGTCCTATAAATAGGTTGTTAGAGTCTGAGTTAAATATGTATGATAGGGTAAAGTCATGTCTTGGTCTCATAAATACCATGACATTTTTCTCTTAGGTAAAATTCATGTCATGAGTTAATGGGTTTGTGATTAATAAAGTTGCTTATATAGGGTTATAAAATAAAGTTTGAGTCATGAGTCATGTGGTCTTGATGTCAAAGAATATGTGTTTTCATGTCACCAAAGGATCATTATGAGAGGTCATATGGTCAATCATGATCGATTAGAGTCAATCTTGTCATGGTCAAGAAAATATAATGAACTCAAATCCATTGGAGGCTCGTGGCATCATCAAGCAAATTAGATCATTTCACAAGTTGCTGCGTAACTTCCTAATGCTAAGTAATTGGGTTTTGAAGTACAACACAATATGATATGTATGAGTGGTGATTTAATTTGGTTTTTGCATTCAAATTATTCATCTTCCATGCAAAGAAACCCCTCAGATACCTCTCTTCTTCTCTATAAATATGCAAATATCCCATACAATATTGCATCACACAGGCTATAGGGGACGTTGTTCACAATGCTGCACATCATCACCTAATTTACTTTTTCACCCTCCAACTGTTGTTTTGGGCTTTTGGTTGATGTTTGAAAGGAAAATATTTCTTATGAACTGAAAAACTCAAGCTTCTCCTTAAAACACATATCTCGTTCTACATCAAATCGTAATTATGCCTATTTGTTGCGCATATGAAATTGCTATGTTTTACCCTATGCACAATATTTCCTTTTCATTTCCACAGGGAAATTGACACATACCAGCATCATGGAAACTCTAGAAGGCAGGAGGAGGAACACAAATGGTGTTGATATTATCATATTTAAGCCTCAAGATCTAAGGATAGCGAATGAAGATCCAACAATCATGGTTTCTTTTGAACAAGTGGGTTACATTAGTTTTTGTGAAAATATTCAAGGGTAGAGCATGCAGGTGGAAAAGGAGTTTGCATTTAATTTTAATGGAATTGGGGCTAATCTGGGAAAGATGTAGTTTTAGGTTTCTAAAGACACTATCGTTGCTGCAATAGAGATCCCTGCTCGTAGAGAGAAATGGTTCAAACGTATGCAACTGGATCTATCCTACTATCATTAATTTTTGAAGACTAAATTTAGAAACACTGATTTTGGATCCACCATAGAAGAGAACTTCTATGAGAGAATCATAGTAATTTGTTGAGGGAAATTCAAAGACTTTTTACATGTGAAGGGAGATTCACCAGAGTTTACCAATATCATATCATTCTCTTAATTCACTTCACTGGTAGGAAACCCTTGAATCTACCCTATTACCTCTTTAGAAGCCTGGGGAATCTGGCTGACATAGTACAAGTAAGGAAAGATCAAGGGGAACCTTATAACCTCTTCCATTTTTTATTGATAAACTTGTTGGTGTTAGAAGAGATTAGAAAGAGGAATCATGATTGGGAATGTTTTGGATCATAATCACTATTGGCACAGGGGTAGACCCGGGGTTTAATGCTACAACAATGCACCAACAAAACCCTAACTACCGGCCCTTTCGACAACACCTGCGAAGTAGATGAAGTCTCATCCGAGGTAGAGGCAAGGGTGGTTGTAGGAATCAAATATCTACAACCTTATCTGGGACACATATCTATGTTTCTAACACTTTAACAGAACACTTAGCAGTTACAGTTCATCAATATTTGCCTTTAACTTACAGTGTAGATAAACCCTAATAAAAGAACGACGCAGTATTCACACAGATCTAATATAATCAAGCGCTAAGCACATAAACATAGGTCAGATTTAACATTCATTCACATTATTTAGCACTAAGTTATCATATCAGATTCATCTAACATACATCAACACACTAAGAATTTAATCACATAAACAAGAGAACACCCAAAAAGCACAAAGCAAACACAACACATGATATACGTGGTTCACCCCCTCCTTGGGGATACGCCCACCAACTCTTCTTCTTTTTATTGTCTTATATCAATATTCTACATGCACAAAGCCTTGAGATATTACTCTATAGAGGATAGGATATCTATGCACTTCGCTAGATCCTCCTTCCCTGAGTTACAACACAAAACCTTCCACAGTTTCTTACAAACACTTGCGCTTAACTCTGCAAGTCTTACACAATATGCACAAAGCAATTACAATTACCACTTTCACTTAACACCTAGCATCACATAGATATCTCCCTTGCCCTAGCACTTAGCAGGGTACCAGGCCCCTTCCTACATCACCTAGACATCTATTTATACATTACAAAATCAGGCCTAAACATGGGTAAACCCATGGGCCAACATCCCCATATCTGCTACATAAGCCCAAAACCCAAAAATACCTAAAAGGGGGCTGAGATCCCACAATCTCCACTTCAAATTGCACTCTACCTTTGATAGCCTGTCGAAGTCCCAAAAGTAAGTCAAACCTGACTAAGGATATTCAAAACTTGGTCAAGGGCCAACAAACCCCCAACACTCACCTGTGACTCATCTCGAGTCACTCTGGTCTGGGTATCTATGCTTTGAAAGCCTCAAGTTTGGCTCAAGCTGCTTCGACCTATTGCTATGCTAGAACCTCCTATTTGGAGAACTCTTGGATTACTGTTTCATTGATAGGTCCCTCTAAGCATTGTTCAACTGCAGTGACAACTTGCTCCACTTCTTCTTGTCAACCTTCAATTTCCGCAAATAGTTGGTAAGCCTCATCCTGTATTGGCTGAAGCCTCTGAGTCACTTCCATGAATTTTCTCTAAATGGTGTAGACCTGTTGTTGGGAAGTGCGTTGTTCTTGGGATCGCTTCATCCTCTCAATGGATGATAGGGGATTCAACTGCGCCTGTATTTCTTCTGCTTTCTACTTTTCCTCCTGGAGCTATGACTCCGGTGCCTTTAATTCATAATCCTTAGTGAGTCACTCATAAGTCTAGGCACCGTGATCACTAAGTTGCTTACATTCCATGGTGAGGGCCTTGATTCTTTCAAATGCGCTTCGAGTGGTTGCTTCTCTTTTTTCTCGTACATCCGGCAGAGTGATGGGAACTATTCATAGCTCTAAGTTTGGTATTCTTTGTGGTAGCTGTTGGATAGATTCTACAAGATACTCTACTTGATTCTCCACTCAGTTTTCTTCCTTTGGATCTAATCCTGTCACCGAGAGAAGTACTATGTCGACTACATCTTTGATTCCCAACTATTCTATGAGCATCTATTCTTTTTCTTTCTTGGTACCCTCTCTTCTTCAAACTTGGCTTGAAGGTCCTCTTTCTCCTTTTGTGCAAATCGACGTTGCTCTACCATTTCTTCCTGGGCTTGTTTCAGGGCTACTGTGGCCTGGTCTTTCTCATCTTGTGCTTGACAAAGGTGAGCTTCGGTTGCATCAGCTAGTCTGTGGAGTTGGGTAGGCTCGTCTCCCAACTCTGGTTCTTCTAATGGTGGGAGCATAGTGGATATTGCGTGGCTGGATTGAAGGGCCTATTGTACCCCTCTGTGTTCAAACCATATTCTATCATACATCTCCTCCTGCTTCGCTTCATGTTTTTGCAAGATGTTCTATGAGGCATCTTCTATAGCTATGATGATGAAGTCAAAGTCATCTATAGTGGGCACAATCTGCATCTTAGTCAAGGTGGCTCTAGATTTATTTTGGGAAGTGGGTTTCATGGGGGAAACCTTTATTTTATTCAAGGGATTAGCCTCATCAATAAGATCCATAGGCGGTGTTACTTAGCCTTGATTCTACTGATCTACTCTGCCATTTGTCTTTTCTACTTTGTCATCACCCCCTCTGCCAGGTGATACTGAAGCAGTTTCTTCCGATGTGCTGCTCAAGTTTTGGATTTCTTCAGTATTATTTTTTCTTCTAGTTCCAGGTGTTTCGTGTTATTTGTGATCAGCCTTCGAGCTATCAAGTTTTGGATCAGACATCTCTACATGGTCAGGGGGGATGAGGAGCTCTGCAGACCAGTCCTTGGTTATCTCTTCAAGGTCCTCCTCTGTGAGCTTATAGTATGACTTAAGCTCCTCTTTATGCTCATATTATCATGTAGTGATATGGATGAAGTACCGATATACATGGAACTTCATGAGAGGTCTGAACCGGTACAGGGTGTTTGGCATCATGTGAGGGACAACTTCGATGGCCTTCTTCAGTTGGAGATAATATGTGTGGAAGATCGCATTCGACTGCCACTATTTTACCATATCACTTGAGTAATAGAGCGTGGTGAACTTCACAATGAGTGGCTCGAATGGCTCTATGTCCAGGAAGGTCACACCTTTCGGCATCTCCCAAGAAGTAAATGCGATGAGGATTAGGAGCCAACTAAAGTGGAACTCATAGACCTGATCCTGAGCTTTATGATAGTCTAATTCCAACTGGTTGACCAAGTACTTCACCTAGTTCATTTGGAGTCCTTATACACATTTCTCGATGAGGTCAACAATGAATCCTGTGACTTGTGTAGGTCTGTTCTTTCTTACAAGATTTCCTGTGATCAACTGGCAAGCTAGGCGCACTGCGCCATTTTGGATGGAAGCTACCTTGTAGCCTCACGTTCCCTTTTCTACATTTCCATATGTGTCTTTGATCTTCTGTTCCAATGTGTGATATGTAGCCTTTCCTGGGTAGAAGTCCCGCGGGTTGGGTCCCTGCATGCTCAATCTGGTGATCCTATGGATCAACATCAGATCAAATGTGATGCATCGGTATAGCCATAGGTAGATGCCATGGTAACATTAGAGTATGATATTAACACATGCGTTAACCTCCCGGTGCCTTCCAAAGTGTGTAATATTCATTACATTCAAGGGGGTGGACTACGCAAGGTTCATAGTCCATGATAGGGGGATTACTTTCGAGTTCTTCCCCTTTGTCCTAGTCAAGTATTTGTAAGGAGAAAGCATACTATGGTTCTTGTGGTATCCCAGGTTGAATTTGTTGAAATTCAATGTCACGATCTTATCATGCTATGTTCTAACTGGACGTATCCATGGTGTAATCAAAGTCCTTCGGGACACTGTCACAACTCACCGTGTTGGCCAGAGGTGGGATGTAGTCTGGTAAGATGGCCAGGATTAACTTCATGTTTGCTAGGTCATCTCTATTCTTGGTTATATTCTCTATTGTCAGTCGAGATGGTCCAGATCCGTGAGAAGTCGATGGAGAGGCTTGCACTCCTCTCGTTGATGATGCCTAAATACCTGTAGACATTACTTTCTAAGCCATGAGATCGATGAGAACTTCTTCGAAAAATTTCTTTGCAGCGCTGAGCTCTTCTGACATGCACACTTAGATTAGATAACTCGGGTGGATGAATGAGTGTCCAATGCAATGGAACAAGTGTCAATCTCAATAAACACAATGTGGTAATAATGAATTGTCTTGGATACAATTCAAAAAAGTGTTCTCGGTGCAACAACCGATAGACTAAGTAGACACGATGTAACGGTTCTCTCCAATGGATGAGAGGTATTCATCAATGCAGTTATATCCGTTGCGGCATGGTCCCAACAATTTGATGGCTAGTATTCAGGCAATTACTGTTGTTCTAACCATTTGGGTCATCAGGCTAATGATTATAATGCTTTCAACGACTATATCTCTTTGCCATGGAAAAGTGCCATGTTGCGCTATTTTGATATCCCGACGAAGTTCCAGTCTTGCAAACCTTCCCTGTGCGAAGTATCCTCTAGGAACTTCTGTAACTTTTCTATCTTTTCTGTCTTCTTATTGAGTTTTCTAGCCTTCTTCCCGGTGATCTTCGTCTTGATATTCCTCTTTCCATTCTGATTCTTATCTCCTTTTGGCATAGTAACTTCATGTTGTTGAGATTATTTCATAGGGTTGGAGAGTAATACGTCTTCTCTCTCTGGGTTAGGTACTTTAGTCTTCTGTGAGTCTTCTTGTGTTCTTTTAACTTTGACATCCAATTTTCTGGTTCTAAGTAGCTTTGATCTGTTCTCATGTTCTTCAATCAAGTGTGCTATCCTCCTAGTCATGAAATCTTTTAATTCTTCCGCTTCTTCTCTAAGAATTCCTCTTCTTTTCTTTTGGCCTGATCCTTTTCAATCCAAGTTTTTCCTAATAATATAGAAAACGGGGCACTGTTCTCAATAAATTTAACAATCTCAAAATTTTCTTCTATCGAAGTTCCATGAGCACTCATGGATATCTGGGTGAGTCTTCCACATAGGGTTATCAACTAAATAATCCTATTCCTCCCAATGAAGGAATCATAGCAGGCTTTCCTAAGGTTTCCCAAGTTATTTATGTCATGATATTCACCCGTGTTTATTCATCTAGAACAAAATCAATGTTGAAGTCTCCTATTCTTGCTTCTATGCATTTTTTTCTTTGAAGATCTCTAATAAGTTGATATTTCTGTGATCATTTAGGGTTTCTTTCATTTGTAGTAATACATTCTCTGATTCTTTCTGGGGTTCTGATATGGTCATAGTTTCTTGGTCTTCCTTATGGTTTTCTCATCTCATATTCATTCTTTCAACCTTAGCAATCATTCTAGGACAATCTAGAACGTCATGGTCCATATATTTACAACAAAGACAACTAGGTATTCTACTAGGGAATTCCTTAACAAGATGTCCTGGTCTTATGGAACTGTAAAAAAGGGTTAGTCTTCTTTTTTTTTGAAAGGATCCCCAACCTTTCTTGTTCTACGCACTAGGATAGTAGCTAACCTGCAAAAAATTCTTTCTAGGATCCTGCATCCATTTGTTAGTCCAAAAATTCTTTCTATGCATAGGAATAACATATATTTCACTATTTTTGTCAGATCTACTCATATCAAACCTTCTTTCATCCAGTTGTGCCCTAATTTTCAAGCTAGGAATTTTTTTATCAAAGATACCTAGATCCATACTCTTGAAGCAAACATTTCCACTTATCTTACTTTTTCAATCAAAACTTTTCACTGTTCTTACCTTTATCAGAGCATAAATCTTTTAGGTCTTACCTCTTTTCATCATATCTGACTCTTCTTCTTAGAATAGAGATTCATAGGTCAATTATAATACTATGCACTAGAGAAACAAATCCTAGAAATGGAACCATTTCTTGGCACAGGGGTAGACCCAGGGTTCAACGGTACAACAATGCACCAAAAAAACCCTAAGTACCAACCCTTTTGACAACATCTGCGAAGAAGATGAAGTCTCCCCTAAGGTAGAGGTAGGGGTGTCTACAGGACTCTGATGTTTGCAACCTTAGTTGGGACACAGATCTATGATTCTAACACTTTAACATAGCACTTAGCAGTTACAGTTCATCAATATTCACCTTTATCTTAGAACACAGATAAACCCTAATAACAGAACAGTGCAGTATTCACACATATCTAATATAATAAAGCACTAAGCACATCAACATAGGTTAGATATAACATTCATTCACATTATTCAACACTAAGTTATGATATCAGATTCATCTAACATACATCAATGCATTAATCATTTAATCACATAAAAAAGAGAACACCCAAAATGCACAAAGAAAACACAACACATGATATATGTGGTTCATCCTTTCTCTGGGGATACGTCCACCAACTCTTCTTTTTTTTAGTGTTTTCTTTCAATATTCTACATGCACAGAGCCTTGATATCTTACTCCATAGAGGATAAGAGATCTGTGCACTTTGCTAGATCCTCCTTCCCTAAGTTACAACACAAAGCCTTCCACAATTTCTTATGATCACTTGCACTTAACTCTGCAAGTCTTACACAGTATGCACAAAGAAATTACAATTACCACTTGCACTTATAACCTAGAATAACATAGATATCTCCCTTTCTCTAGCACTTAGCAAGGTATCAGGCTCCTTCCTACATCACCTAGACATCTATTTATACATTACAAAATCAGGCCTAAACATGGGTAAACCCATGGGCCAACATCCCCATACCCGTTACATAATCCCAAAACCCAAAAATCCCTAAAAAGGGGCCGATATCCCATGATATCCGCTTCGAATTGAACTCCACCTTCGACAGCCTGTTGAAGTCCCAAAAGTAGGTCAAGCCTAACTAAGGATCTTCAAAACCTGGTCAAGGGCCAATAATCACAGATAGAATCTGATTCTTTTAGTAGCCCACAGAGCATGAGATATACACCTTTATTTGTAGCAAACAACACCACATATCTTCCTGAGAGTTTTCTCAAAAATAGGACAAAGTAAATTGAGGAAACTGTAGTAAGTCAACAAGATAAAAAGAAAGGGAAAAAGATCTAATTTTCCCAAGAGGTGGTCATGGTTTTTAGCAAACCAATTACTAGGTCAACAATTAAAAGGATGTATTACATGCACACACCACAAGCACCTGGTGAAGCTACAGAGACCTTCAGAAAAACATATATCCCGAATGATGAAGAAAACCTTATCATTGAGTTGTAATAATAGTTAAAGAAAACCCATTTTTTCATAGCACAGTTACAACATGAGAATAGGGAAATGAAGAAAAAATCTTTGGAACATGCCTCCAAGAAACATATCTCAGTGACATGTGAAATATCAGTGCTGGTAACTCCAACATGATCCAAAACAAAAGGTAAAGGGAAGGTATTGTAACAAAGTCAAAAGGTGAAAGAAATACCTAAGCCCAATGTTCCTTTTACTAGATCCTTATCCAAAAAGTTGTAGTCTCGGGAATAAAATCCAACAAAGAGTCCGCCAATTGAAACATAAAAGAAGAGGACTACCTATGATGAGGGTCAACATACTTTCAAAAGACCAAAAGAGAAGTTGAGAGGAGAACAAGATATGATAATCTGACTGAGGGAGGAGAATAGAAGAACACATATGTAATGTATAGAACTCCTAGATTATTTTGAGCCTACAATAGACAATGCTATATGGATGGTGAGAAGAAACTTGCCACTACATAAACAATTGAAGAACATATATCAACAAAATATGACTTTGAGGAAAGAGAAAAAACATTCAAACAAAGCTTGCAACAGTTGGAGATAGAGAAGAAGGGGATGAGAAATCTTGATTTTCTTCCTGAAGCAACATATATTTGAGTCTTTGGAGTTGGATTCATCAATTTTTGTCAATTTCTCAATGAGAAACAAGAAAAAACCCTAACCCTAATTATCAAAATACCCTAAATAGTTGAATATTGCATTATTGTGCACAATTTTGTTTTATGGATCATTATACATGATCATTTTTTTTCCCTACCATGTGTTGGAGCCTTCATTTTGGTCATGAGATGTAAATTCCAAATTTACAGTTGTGCAGCAGGCATGCTGCACAACTGTTACAATTCAATTTTCAAGCAGTAGAATGAGGCTTCCTTATCAAGTTTTGAGTGGGAATATCAATCAATTGAGTGATAATTAGATAGACATTTTGAATGCATCAACATAATGAGTTTATTAGTCATAGGAAATATGGGATCATTCATGGCATTTTCACATATATTAAGGTTTCAAAGTTTTGAGAGGAAAATGATTTTTTGAAGGAGGGTGAAGGGGTTCTAGGGAACCCCATCATAATCATGAAGTTATTATTACCATAAAACATCATCATCAATCATCCCAGGTTAGAAAATATAATAAAAGTGAAAAAATAACATTTTTTGTGCAACATCGTTGTGTTTCTACTGTAGGTTGTTGTTGCGCAACAACCTTGTTGCGCAATTGTGACAAAGTTCCAAAATCTTTCAAATTCGACATAAACAACTAAGAAAATATTTCTAGATCATATCCAACAACATTTGAAGGAAAAGAGAATCTTAATTAACACCTAGAATGTATTTGGTTAAATAAATTCGATGAAATCAATTTGGTCAAGAGAGCTCCCTAGTTTTATGGAACCTAGTTGAATCTGTTTCTATTTTCAATGTAACTTTGTTCTATTTTTGTGAAAATGGTTTAGATCATATCCCTTGGTCCAAGGGAAAGCCATATTGTATTTATTTATTTAAATTTAGTATGGAAAGGGTTGGAAAGTGTGTAAGAAAAAGACCATTGAATACATTTTGTAAATTTTCTCTGATAGTAATGAAATTTACTGGATCAAAAGTCCCTGAAATTTGACTCTAGAGATACATGTGATTGTGTTGGTTTATGCATGTGATCCTACAATTTTAGTCTTCTAGTATAAATGCATCTATATGATATATATTATTATTTATGTTAATGTGAACTATATGTATTAGAATTCATCTGTATCTGATGCTCTGTTGCATGTATTTTCGATTATCTTTCTGTTGTAATAACCTTGGGATTGATCCTTGATAGATTCCCCCAGGGTTTATTTTTTTTCTTTGTAATATTAAATCTACAATGATATCTAATTGGCCTAGAGGAGTTATTTCTATCTTTCCTCTAATAAGTCACTTTTCAATTCACCAAGTATCCAATAAAACTTCTTCGATTTCTGACCTTTCAGTGACTCCATTTCCCAATGGAATTTCTATCCACATTGTCACCAATTTTATAAATCCAAGATCACCTTAGAGATATAGACTTTGGACAAATTTCCAAATCATTCTTTTCAGTGATTGATTTGAAGAGATAACACTCTTGTAATGTCCCCACTTTGGGACATCATTATATTTCAGGGTGTTATGATGACCAAAGTAGCCAGATGGATGTTATAGCAAGTACAATGACTATTGAGGGAATTTTTGGGGTCCGACTTGCATCGATCATCCTATTTCATCATTCTGATCCATTTCATACAGATTGGATTTGGTTCCGTTGCATTCCAATGATTTCCATGATTTTGAGTATTTTGAGCTATAGGTTAATTAAATTCATTGAAGAGGCCATTTTGGGCACAATACTTGGAGGAACCTCTCAGTGTAATAGCTCATTGGAATTAGGAGGAACAACACTACAGGATAATATGATGAGAAATGACTTTCAGTGGCCAGGGAAGCCACAAGGAGAGATAAGGTTCTTTTCAAAGGTAAAAAGGTTAATTAATTAATTAAAGTGATTTAATTAATTACTTAATAATTAATAAATTAAAAGTCACTTTCAAGGGACAAGGTGAGAAGGAAGTATAAAATAGAGGCAATGGCCTCTACTCTCTCATCCATGTATGATTATCTTTTGATATTTGGATTCTAGCTAGTGATCCCATACCTTGGGGTTTTTGAGGGTTTTGACTTAACAAACCCTAGAGGACGATTCAATGGTGAAAGATTCCACCTATATTGTCCCAATCTTGGTCTCGGGGATGAAATACTCCCCCACACCATTCTATTTCAGATCTACTCCATTGCAGGGGAGTTCTACATTAGTCATAGGTACAGGAGGGGAGAGGGCACACCATTGGGGATTTCTAGCAAGGGGGGAAAACCATTCATTGAAGGAAGGTTCGATCTAGCCAAGGAGAAGGAATTTTGGAGATTTGAGCATCTAGGTTATTCTTGTAGGGTATTCACCATCATTTCTAGTTCCTTTTGAGAGAGTTATATGGTACACATGATTTCCTAGAGAATTGGGACAAGTTGGAGAGAAGGAGGGCATTTTTGAGATTCAGATATACTCAGTTTGGAGCGGTTATACCTCATATATGATTTGAAGACTTCACCTAGTGACTTGCAGTGTCCTGATCTATCTTTCTAGTGAGTTTCAGGGAATTTGGAGGCCTCCTTCATTAGAGCTGAATTATTGGGCACTTTAGGGTTTCAGGAGGGCGCAACTTCATTGGAGGATTCGACATTTTGGCCTGAGACTTCAGGAGGGGGATCCTATCACCCCTATCTATCATTCTGCTGAGTTTGGAATCATTTGGAGGCTTTCTTCAATTGGGTTGAATTATTGAGGGTTTCAGTCTTCTACTAGAGCATGACCTTTTCAGTCTTCTACTAGAGCATGACCTTTCCAGTTGGGGGTTTGGTACTCCATACAACACATATTTCTTTGTGTACTACTCTTCAGGGTGTATTCAGACTTTGGAGGCTTGTAGTTTCCTATTGGATAATTTTGTAGCAACTCTTACTATATTTATTGGATCCATCTACTGATCATTCCATATCTACATCATTCCTTGTATCAAGTTCTTGCTCTTATAATAATAAAGGTCAGATCTTTTCTATTGGTTCCATATCTGGTGTATATTGTATTTCCATTGATTATGTCTTCATATTTATGTGTGATAATCTAATATAAACCCTAAGGTTGAATTTAAGAGGTCAACCTACAAGAAAACACTCAAACATAAGTAAATCAACAAAGTGTTTGATGGAATGCCATAACCAATAACAGTTTAAAAATCATGAAAAAACACAATGTTCTTGGCCTCTTGGCTTGGGAACATTATAGTGGTATCAGACCATAGATTCCTGCCAACCAGTGGGAATTAACGCATGCATGCAGAGCCATAAATGGGTCTTCCATAAGGATAGATGGATGTGTGGGATTTTACTAGAAGGATTGTTGATTGTGAAAGGGAATATCAAACCCTCAATAAGATTTTTAGAGATCTAATAACATTCCATCAGTATATATCTTTTAAAAATCCTAGTTGGAGTGAAGATAAGGTTACACATTGGATCATCATAGTAGAGGAAAAGAGAGCCAGAGAAGCTAAATGGAGGGAAGAATAGAGAAACCCCATACCCATTAGGAGCATGCAACTTTTCTACAGTTGCAAAGTGCCTTGGGAACCCGATCATAGATGTATGGGTAAAGGTAATAAGAAAATTATTGAGGTACACTATGACAATGATGAAGAGGTGTGTGAGGATGCAGAGATAGATGCTTATTTGGAGCAGCCCGATGATGATAGAGTCTCTTGAACAAAGGCTAGTAATTATTGTATGCTTGAGGAGGATAGTGACCCTTGCACCTTGGAGGAACAGTAGGATGGACATGATGATAGCACCGGTATTTCAACAGACATATCACATGGTGTTGGTGACCCTACACCTCAGCATAGTGGTAACACTAGTGGGGATTCACACATGTTGGCACCTAGATCTGATGAGCTTCCTATGAGGGCCATGACACATTTTTCATCTTTTCTAGAACCCATGATAGCCACGTTACATGAGGATAGCAGTGGTAGGTTAAATATGATAGAGGAGCCGTACGTGAGGGATACACACTAGAGACACATGGATCCACAGATCTAAGAGAAGATATATGACGTATAGACATTTTACCTTACACTCACATATCAACATGAGGAGATTGAGTCACCTCTTTTGGGGACTCCATTAGTTGAGCAGGTTATGGAGAATTACAGTTTGAGGAGACACTTACTTTCAGGACCAGACTGTAGTGATGAGGATGCACTCCTTATTGGTTAGGATGACCATAGTACGTGTCTGGACACATTTGTATGGGATCCAGGCGCAATCAATAGTAGCAGGATGAGTTCACATGAGGATACAACTACTCACACCAGATACAGTATGATTCAGAAGGAGATGGCAGTTAATGATGATGTACAGTCGCATATAGGAGAACCCAGTAGCATAATAGACAGTGGGAAGTTCAAAAATTTATCGTCTATAGAGAGTGTTGTTGGGGATTCCATTGTTAGCACTATAAGTGAGAGACATGATGTGGCACCTCAACATGACCGTGATCAGGATTCACACCACTTAGCAGGACAGTTGAGAGTCAGTGAGGATATGATCATGGCAGCCACTAGGTGTTTTTATGACACACATGCATTGGTGGTCGATTACTATGGAGGGAATCGATGGCACATGGTAGTATAGATGAGGGATTTTCCATGCATGACCTTCATACTCTCAGGGAGAGAGTGTCTATGATGAGAACTTACTACTAGAATTTGTTGACAGACAGGGACTACCTACTAGGGATGGGTGCAATGTATAATGGGGCTCTAAGGGAGCAGGAGTTGGAGATGGACAGACTCACCCATGAGTTGGAGAGCACTCAAGAATTCTTGAGAGGCACACGAATATCCCTTCTTGGAGTCAGAGTCCAAATCAGAGGAGCCTCTTAAGGAGATTCGCGAGAGATCCACTACATCTATCTTAGTGAAGGGTCAGATATGTCTTTTGGTCACGTGGCTAGAGGATGTTGGTGGTCTAGAAGAGGAGCACCCGTTGATGGAGGAGCATGAGGAGTACCCAGGATCACTAATGAGTATGGGGATCTATGATCAGGAGGTGCATGATCTACCCTATACGAGGATATTTGAGACAGTTGAGCACTCAAATAGGCATAGGGACTCCAGGGCTAGTGATAGTTTTGAGCACACTTCCATTTGTGTTTCGAGAGTTGTTTACCTTCATGTAGAGGTTGATCTAGTAGTACACCCAGGATCTATGATGCATCATGAGTATACAGGATATGACATGAGTATGTCAAACCATACAATGGTGAGTGATAGCTCACAGAGACATGCCAAGATGTACAATGGGATTCAGAGGGGTATATTGCCTTGCAATTAGGAGACACACTTAGGGAAACATGAAAATTTCACTCCTTTACAACAACACATAGTTCTTAGAGATAACCTTCCCCATATTGACAATTGCATGAGATATGAGAGATGGAGAGTGGTTGACCAGTAGTTGGAGGAGTTACGTCTGGTTGTACCTGATGATTTGGGTTCAAGGATGACTACATGCGAGCATTTATCATGGGTACTGGTAGAAGAGATTATGGCCGAATCCTTGGGATTGACCAAAGAAGGTGGTATTTTTCAGTCCTACAGTCAACTACAGAGGTTACTGTTATCCTTTCCCGACACCTTTATCATGGAAAACAACATGAGGCGAGATAAACAATGGTAGAGGGAATGGAGAGTGGTTAGGCTGATACCACCTAACATGAGTGCATTTATGATATACAACAGGATAGAGGTGGACCATGTTAGGAAGAAAGTTGAGAATTTGTGCATGGTGGTGAGAATCATAGGATAGGTGATAGTAGGTGAGCATAGAAGGCTTATGAAAGTGATCAGTCTGAAACAAGAGAAGTTAGTGGAGATTGGAAGTGATAAACTTCCAAGTTTTCGATGGGATCTGAGAGTTCATTTTATTAGTAGGATGTTTGATCCAGGTGGATATCAGTGGCCACCCACCTTTTCCAACTGGCTCAAAACAACTTTCTGGCAATTTTGGAAATTTAATATTTTTAGTAGGTTTTAACTTCTGAGGCCATTTTGAGGGCCCAAATGAAGGTTTTTCCATATATAGGTTCTCAATGATAGATGAAGGAATTATTTATCCCCCAAAATGAATCTCCTCGATGATACCTTTCCAACGAGCTATCACACGCCTAAAACAAAGATCGTATGCAAAAGTTACGACCCCGGGAAGTTGATGTACTCACTTACTCAAACGGGGCCCACATGACTTTTGGCGCTTCATCTCCTAGGGTTAGATTTTTGGATGTATAGGAA
>JZKD02S1786473.1:361700-425172 GCA_000966675.3 Picea glauca
TTATTTCGTTTGGTTTTCTGTTCTCTGTTAACCCATTGTGATTCACAGCAGACTTGTTCTGCCCTGCTGATCCCAACAGGGCATGCTAGTGCTCCCATTCTTGCTCACCCGGCGATGATTCGAGCACGAACAATAGGAATATTAAACATAAAAGGTTTCAAGTGGGAAGCTTAGTGTTGTTATATGAAAAAAAGTTCATACATTGGTTATGTCCATACATGATCAATGTGACAAAAGTAGGTTTTGTACAACTAGAAATGTTGAAGGGAAAAGTCTTGGGAGGACTGATGAATGGAAGTTGACTGAAACTCTATAGGGACAACTGATCATCCACACACTAGTATGACCTATGCAAGAACCTATGTACTCTAGTAGTGTATCATAGGAGGAAAAATAAAAACAAAGGAAAAAAAACAAAAAATCAGTAAGTTTTAGCAAGAGTGACTGTGCATAAGAAGTGAATTATACACATAAGCATAGCTTTTGCAGTAAACTAATGGGTAAGCCATAAAAATGCATTGATGAGGATGGATGAAAACCAATAAAAAAAATTAAAGAGTGTAAATGACATTTCAAAATCAATAATGACAACATAACACAAAGACACATCATCATAAATGGAAAAATTTGATGAAGATCGTGACAGAATAGAAAATTGAAGAAAAAATCCAGCAAGAGATTTTGAAATAAAGCAATGTTAATGCATGCATTTATTGTACAAATAATGGATTTGACAGTTAATTCGGACATGAAGGGAGGAAAACAACCAACGAAGGGGCACAAAATTCATTGCGTATCGACAAACATTGGTCATTTTTAGTTGGAGTTGTGTGTTAGCAAGAGAGAGCCAAGGGTCGTGTTGAAGAGCCCAAGGAAAAACACAGAGCCAAAGTAGTTATTTCTAGTAACTGGATTATAGAGATGGAACCACCAAAGGAAAAATCATCTATACTAAATAAATCTTGAACGAGAGGATAAAAAATAGCACCAGAGGTTAAGGAGACTCTGGGAGTAGAATCATCAAAGCTGAGGTTTACTAGGGACTACATTCTGCCAAGGAAGGATAATTCCAAACTAGTGACACCAATGAAGGAGGCCAAGTATCCATTGGTGATGATCGACATCCTAGATGGGTTCATCATCAATGATTATATGTGATTAAAGGTGTCATATCTTAAATATGTGGACCATGATATCATAGACACAACAAATTTCTATGAACTTGTGCTGAGTGAATACTTGGAACTGAAAATAGACCCAGTGACAAACCAAACTATACCTATACCAAAGGTATGGGCCAGAGGGTTGGAATGAGTTGGAATACTAAATATGTTGAACATTCCACATTTTGGCAGGAGCCAAAAGGTGAATGAATTTTTCAAGATGTTTTTTTTTTTTAATAAAAAGGGTGGATCCTATTATATTAGCAAAAAGATCATACAGTAACTGTTGATGATGCCAGCTGTCCCGCCTAAACAGGAAACCGGGACAGCTAGATATCCTATGCCAGGTGTGACTTTGTTACCAAAATATACATGGAAATGCCCTACCCGAAGGAAACCAGGGATAATATACTAATAAGTTTCAAAAAGTATGCCATAACTAGATGTAAAGAAACTGAGCAAGCTAACTGAACTAGAACAACAGAGATACCTCTAACCAAAAGCTTCATTGAATCGTTTTGCCTGTGCACTTCCTCTCGTTCCTCTGATGTCACCAAACTGCTGGAAGCGAGTACGTCTGTGCACACGTTGGACATTTCCGCTGTGGAAGATTCTTGGAGTCGGCCGCAAAGAGCATGTCCAACCTTTGGTCCATCCTGGCGAGGAAAAAAACTTGGTCGTCCATTAGACTCCTGAGCTCGAATATGAGTGGAAGGTGCCATAATTCGGAGAAGGATGGTTGTTCCGGCCCACCGCTGACGTCGGGTGCTTGTTTCCTGGAGTCCATTGCTGCTTTGGTCGAAAGCCCTGGTGGCGCCTCCATCCCTGTGGTGCTGTCGAGAGGGGTTTCCTTTTTCACAAAACAGGTTGGGAAGAAGTCCTCCGAGTTGTTGGCATTGAGGTTCTGCAGGGTGTCCCCGGGTGGGAGCTTGCTTTCATTTTCGACTTCAATTGAGGGGTGTCTCTGCATAGCTTCCTCCAAACTGATTTCCTCTACGTACGCCATATGAGGCATCCGTGGTCATCTTCTACATTGGGTGGATGCTATGGCAAGTACCCGTTCAAATTTCTGTTGTCGCTGGCGCCGGGACTCAGCCCTGTACCAAGTGGCCCCTCTGCGCAATTTCCCTCTCAACCTTGGCATTGTGGAGACCCTGGAAGGGGCTCGAGTTTCTATTGGATTAGCCTCTCTTCTCTCAAGCTTCAGGGGGGCTCTGAGTTTCTGCTCGGACAGAGGAATTTTTCAAGATGTTATTAACCTATGTGCATGGAATTTACTTATGGCTGGACATGATAGTTTCTATAGACATTGATCTCATTGCCCTAATAATAGGCTTACCGTCACAAGGGGAATATCCCACCTTGATGTTTACAGACAAAAAGAGTGACATGACTCTATCAGATTCCATGAGGGAGAAATTTCACGTAGTCATAGGGGTGTGCGGGTTGGATGTACCAAGTATCTGTGACCCAAGATTAATAATTGTGATGCAAGCATTGGTGTGCAAGTTGCTGAGAAAGTGTAGGAAAGACCAAGTGCCCACAAGCATGATAGTTGTAGTTGAGAACTTTGTTGAAGGGGTATAGATGAGATGGTCACCCTTATTAATTAACCAATTCCTCATTGATTGCATATAAGCATAGGACAAAGGCATGAAGGTCCACTATTCCTTTTTGTAAATTCTGATTGCATTCACAACGTGGAATGAACTAGAATATGCATAGTTTTTGGGTCTAATAGGTAAGCAATGTTTGGTCTCCAAGCATCATAACTTATGGTACATGAATAACAAGAGAAGATATATAGAAACCAACATTGAGTTATTTCTATACAATGAAAGAATTATGAGGTGTATCCAAAATACACCATGAATTTCACCACAACTTGTAGAGGCGTACACAGTGATTGCATAGTTTTGGGCAGACCATAATCACATCTACATACAAGAAAGGAAATACTCGAGGGAGGAATGGGTCCATACAAAGTACAAAATCATAGAGGAATACATCCAACTGATTGTGTTGGACTAGAAGGTTCCTGTGAACTAAACATAGATAGAGCATCCTAACAATGAACAAGAATACCAAGGAAATGGTTAAAGAAATGGACAAAGAAATGGTGCAGGTGACGCACATAATATAATACCAAAATCATGGGAATAGAGGAAAGACAAGGATAAGGGGACAACGAAATCTATGTAGAAGAAGAGGAAATCCCATAAAGTAACAACTATATACACTTTAATGAAAGATGATATCCATAGGATTGAGTACCAAGTGAGGGATGTCGTAGAAGGGGTAGCTCAGAAAATGTCTCAGAAATGTGAATAATTGCACCAGAAGATACATGAATAATTAACAACATTGCAAAAACTTTGGGAGGAAGTAAGGAGAGCACCAGAGAGAGGATCCACTGAAGGACCAACAACAAGCATGACTGGGGAAGCATGGTCCACCACTTCTTACTTGGCAAAGATAGCAGCAACGTGCATAGTTTTGAAGATCACACTAGATACAATTGAGTTCCCCATGCTAGAGATGTAGGAGCATGCATGAGTACTAAGTCCCCTAGACTTAATTGTTTCACAGATACCCATAGGAGCACTACAAGGCTTATATATAGGTATTGCACAGGAAATATAGTTCCACGTAGAGTCAACATCAAAGGAGTTAGAAAAGGTAATGAATGATAAGGAAAAAATACATAAGGATTATACAACAATAGTGAAGGAGAAGGATGAAGCCAAGAAAAAGGTAGATAGGGTATTGAAGGAGAAGGATGAGGTCGAGCAACAGACATAGGGTCATCCAAAAACTATATAAGGAGATTCCATAGGCATCGATTGTGGTAGAAGCCACACTAGAGGAACATGTATAAAAAATAGTGAGTTCATTCAAGGCTTCCACACCAGAATCAGGGAGTTGGAAATGTGCACTACACTAGGGACACAACCTAAGGACAATGAACAAAGAGAAATAATATCCATAAGATCAATGGAAATAATAAAGAGTCTAGATGAGGAGTGTGCGAGGTTACGTGAATAAAACATGTAACTTTGGACAAAGTTGACAAAGGATACAGAGATGAAGGCCATTGAGGAAAGATTAAGGAATGTAGATGAGAAGGCATAGAAGGCCATGAGGAATATAATCATGTTTCCACCATCTGAGTGCATAGTGTCCATCCTAGTGAACAATAAGTAACATATTGAGATAAAAAAAATAAGGGAAGAGTAGAAGAATCACACAATAATTGGTACCTCTATATGATGAAGAAGTTAGGGTCATAGGGGAATTCACAACTACATAAGGCATGGTGAAGAAAGAAACACAATACAACGAGGAGAAAATCACGAAATTGACTGTGTAGGTAGAAGAGGTGATTTTGGAGAAAGAAGATGAAGTAAAGAAGTAAGTTGCCACAACAAGAGAAACCCTCCAAAATTTCAGGGAGACATGGATGGGAGTGACACAATAGGCTTAAGTGGCTTGGGACGAGCCATAGGTGGTAGTTGGGGGACTGTTGGATATGAATTTTCAATAACTAAGTTATGAAGAGCACAGAAAAAAGTAGAAAAGGGAACAATTTGTGGGTTCAAATAAGAAGTCATAGAATGTGCAAAAGCATGAAGAACAATAGTTAGGCATGTAAAAGCAACAAACAAGAGAAAAGGAAGGAAAATCATCATGCGGGCATAAAGGTAGGAAAATAATGCACGAACCATGAGGTTTTTTTGGAATAAGTTGTCGTGAGATGTAATGGGGTTTTTATCCCTAACTTTACATATAAATATGTAATTGGTTAGGGAAGAATAGGCTACTGAAAAAGAGAGATTAGGTTTCTTATGAGGGAGAATCCTTATTTAGGGTTTTTGAGAGGTTTTGCAGAGACAAATGTGCACTACAGAGTGGATATGCTAGATTGAATATATAATATGTTGTATCTATTCTAAGCATAGTGCATAGGCTTGAGCTGATTACTACATGAATATTAATATAGAATCCAACCATTGTGGACATATCCCAAGGATTGGGTGAACCACGTTAAATACCATGTATGATGTGTCCTTTGATGTGGTTTCTCATGGTTGTTCATGGATGATTAGTATATATCCGTTTACTATATGATTGATGCATAATAATAATGAATGATACAATGAGTTACTTATGTTGCAATATATGTTATAAGGCATGTTCACAATAGATTTTGTTAACTAATCAAAGGGTATGGATAAGATTGTGTGCACATGGTGGATAATTAGTAATGGATATGAGGATAGCCTCATATCCGCTCGTCCCCATAGAAACTTGGTTATTGTATCCCCACTAGATACCTCAGGTGAGACTTCACTTCCATGTAGGTGATACCGAAAGGGTTGGTATTTTAAGGGTTTTGTTGGTTGTATAAACCAAACCTAGGGTCTTATAATTGCATGTCAACACTAGTCATATAGTGTTTCTAAAAGAGAAATATTTAAAGGTACACATGGAATATATTTGAAGTCATTGTATACTTGGATCAAGATTTTGATGTGTGATAAGGGAGTTATGAAGATGGAATTTGATTTCCCTAGTATCTAAGCGACTTCATACACAGGGGGATTGAGAGATAACAAGGGAATGATCTAAGTGTATGGAGAAGAGGGGTGGAAAGAAGTAATGAGGAATGGATGGTATGAGGATGTCGAGAGAAGAAGAATGTGTGACATATGAAGATATTGGAGTATTTTGGAGTGGTAAAATATTTTGGCATAGTAGGAAGAGGATTGTGGATGAGAGAGAAGGGAAACATAGTGAGATTGAGGAAGGAGACAATGGTGTAATACTCTATATCAAATGGGTTCTGCACATGGAAGGGAAATATCACTATCTCACTCTAGTAGAAGAATATCTGCTACATGCCACTTTGGCTAGACTCCTTGTCGAACCCACGACCCCGTGTGTGTCTCCAAGAATTGAGCTAAGATATGAAATTTTGTCACTTCTAGTTAGTGATGGAAGTAAGGATAACAGTAAAGGTATTCACAATAGTGGAAGTAATACACCAAGTATGAATCAGTTAGCATTGCCTTGGAATAATATTGTGCAGTACACGATGGCGGGAGTAGACCCCACGTTGAGAATGCCTTTTCTTCACGGAGCAGGCTCAAAAGACCCAGAGCAACACATTTTTGTATGTGAAACAATATGTACAATGAAGAATGTTTACGATGATGATGCAAATATTGTGCATTTGGAAACAACATTCAGAGAGAGAACATTACTATGCTATATGAAGGATCATTTAACTGTACCTATGGGACAAAACAACAAATTAGAAGACACTAGGAAAGCCTTGTTGAAATAGTTCCTAAAGATGAAGTCCGAATCATAGTGTATTATAGAGTTGAAAGAGATCAATCAGTTGTCAAATTAGTCAGTATGGGATTTTGACCAAATATTCAAGATCTTAAAGGACCGGTTGACCTTCCATATTCCATATCAACAACATAGGGAGTGGTACATTGAAATATTGTTGCCACATATATGATTCCCTTTGATGCATCACAAGATTACATCATATTCAAAATACCTAGAAATTGCAATGAGGTTGGAAGCATCCACTGTAGGAGAGAATGACATAGGGATGGATTAGGTCTAGTTGAGGTTAGCAACATTGACTATTCAATTGCAAGAGTTGGCTAAAGGGAAGGAAAAGCGTGAACATATATGGTGTACTACATGTAGAAAAAAAAGGTCATCATAAGAACAAGTGTCCAACTTTTAAAGAATATTTGGATACAGGATCTCCAAACCCCTTGGTGCCAGGAGGAGAAATATATTGTGATATATGTAGAATGACGTGTCATCACCCGACTACTTGTCCATTGATGCAAAAGTATCAAAGCATTGCTAAGAACTTATTTTGTAATTTTTGTAAGTCTGATGGACATGATGAAAAGGAGTGTCATGCACTATATTTGATGAGAGAGAGAATAACATATGTATACAAGGTACAAGGGGAAGAAGGACCAGAAGGAGGAGTACCAAAGAATAATACTATGAGAGGTTACAATCAAATAGGAATAGGAGGATTCATAGGTGGTGAAAGGGGTTTGATTATATGATATAACTATAATCATCCTGAGAATTTGGCGCGAGACTGTTAGAATCCTTTCATGACATGAACTTACTATAGACAATTAGTCCATGTGAAAAAATTATATCCACAACTGGTTGCGAAGTGGTAAGAAAAGAGGAACTTGAATGTGTAGATGATATTTGTAGAGGAGCGCAATGAATGGTGTAAGGTAGTAGAAGTTACATGTGGAGGAGTGAGAACAAGAGTTGATGTAACAAATAAAGGAAAGCGGATTGAGCAATGGGTAATGAAAGAAATTGATCCTCCTCCATTGTTTAACCCTAGAAAGGATAAAGACACATGCAAGAAAGAAAGGAAAGAGCTATTGGAGACATAATGGATAGCATCGACTTTGAATTTGCCACCTGTGTATGACAAACCACTAGTATATGATATGCCTCCAGTATATGACCATTTAGAAAGGAAAGTTGAGAAGGTAAGTACATTGAGAAGTTTCTTTAAGAGTTGTTTATAATTAATGAAGGATAAGACTACATTAAATGCACTGTATGGAATAATTGATCAATGCATGCAAGATAAGGAAACACCTATTGTACAACAAGACATTAACCAAGTACATTGCAAGAGAAGTACAAATAGGAAATTTTGATTGAATGCGTAGATAAGATATTATGACATGGATAATATCATTTTAGACCTGGGATTTGATGTGAATGTCCTTCCAAAGAATACCTCAGAGATGATAGGAAAACTAAAGTTAATCTGGTCACCTATTCATTTGAGGTTAGCAAATCAACATAAGATTGTTCCGATTGGAAGGCTACTAGGGGTAAATGTTAACATTGATGGAGTGCACAATATAGATGATTTCAAAGTAATTGAGATAGTATATGGAAATAATCCTTATCACACATTATTAGAAATTGTTTGGGCTTTTGATAACTAGACCTTGATTGATCTGAAGAAGAGACATATGGTCTTTGATGCAGGAGATTGGAAAGTTATTGGACCATTGGATCCCATAGAGGGAATAAGATATATGGAACTGGAAAAGGGAAAATAACTTGATAAACTTTATAATGTGACTATGTGGATGGATGACTATGCGAACCCTATTGCTGATGGTGCACTTAGTTGGTGAAGTTTTAGTTCTTGTGCATTATATTTAGAAGAAGAACTAGAGCATTAATAGTAGAGGTTACATGAAGTATCGATAAGGAGATATGATAATATTACCCGTGTGTTACTATGGATTGGAACTAAGGTATGTGATCACCTGAAGTATGATGGACTAAAAACCATATACTATTTTATAAAGGAATTTGAAGTGAAGATACCAGATCAACAAATAGTTTTAGCTTTGGATGTTGCATTGAAAGCGAATTCTGCAAGATGGTGGGATGCACATAAGGATAGAATATAATATTGTAAATAATGAAAAATATTGTTACAAGTCATATTTGGTGTAGGAAAATAATGTATTCTCAAAATTATACGGGGTTGAATTTTCCTACAGAGTATGTTACATAGTGCATTGCAACATTGATATTAGTAATGAAGCAAGAATGGATGCACTTGTTTATACACACTCTGGATACGATTATGAAGAAATGACACTTAGAGCTGGAAGTGTGTAGAGAGACAACAGATAGGGAATAGTTGACTCACATATTCAAGGTTAATTTTAGTTTTGAAGATGACTCCCCTTCAGTAGAAACAACTCTGCAGTTGATCAAGGACAATATTTTCACATTAGAAGACTCGATAGAACTAGTAGCTGCATTTTGCATGCATAGTTCTTCTGCGATGGTTTGATAAGTTTTGGAATGCTATAATGTCACTAGAGAAGACAAGGAGGATGAATATCTAAGAAATTTACAAGTACTAGAAACTGGAGGAGAATGCGTTGTAGAAGGTATAGAACTTGAATATTTTGTATATGCAAAGCCATTGAGAATGTGCAAAGTGAATATTGGTATAGAGGATAAGCCCAAGTTTACAAACATAGGAGATTATTGGAATGAAGAGACCGTTGAAAATATTTTTGATTTACTGCATGAATATCAGGATCAATTTCTGACTACATTTTTCATAGATGAAAGGGATTGTTGGAGATTTAGGAGAGATGAAGATCCCTCTAAAACCATATGCTAAGATAGTTAATAAGAGACCGTCTCTACTGAAACTAGTATATAAGAAGAAGGTGAAAGTAGAAATACATAGGATACTAGATACAAGTCGTTCTGCACTGATATATTTGGTCAATAAGTTAGTGTTGTGGGGAGATATGTAATGTAAATCAAGATGACTGGGACGTGAGGATTCCAGTAGTGCTATGAGTGTATAGATAAGTAAGAAGTTGATAGGACAAACACCATTCAAATTAATATGTGTTCAAGAAGTAGTTATGTTTGTGGAATTCATTGTGTCAATTCTGCACATTGCCACATTAACAAAGCTTACTGATTCAAGCATGGTAGAAAGAATACTATCAAAGATACTATAACTGGAGGAAGACCATTTTTTTGTAGGACTCCATTGGCAAGTTCAGAATGAGCATGAGAAATCCTAGCACGATAGACCCATTAAACAAAAGAAGTTCCATACATGAGACTTAATTTTTCTTTATGACGACAAGTTTTTACAACACCCTGGAAAGTTTAAAATGTATTGGTTAGGCACATATGTGATAATATTTGTGATAGAGGTAGTGTTATTCATTTGGATAAATTGAATGGGGAACTCATGGAAGGATTGGTGAACCATAGTCAAATGAAACTATATAGGGACAATCATGCTTCCTTGCAATACTCTGAGCACACAATATGTGTACCATAGTATATGTATTACAATGTAGTATAGAAGAGAAAGAAAAAGAAAAAAAATAAAATAAAAGTGATAAAACAGGTTGAGGAAAGAGATAGAAGGTTGAAGTTATGCATAAGGTAATGCTCAAAATAGTTAAAATGGTAAGGAGATAAACCAAAAAATGTTATAGATATGTAGAAAGATGAAATAATTGTGCGCAAGATGGAGGATTGAATTGCGATAAATATCTACACAGTTTGTGGGAAAATCATTAAAGAATATACATGACAGGACAATAATTAAAGAGAAAACATGACGATGAGGTAGTGGATATACGTAGTCATAGATGAAAAATGGCAAGAGGATTTTGAAAGGATGGAAAATATCACGTATGATCTGTTGAGGATACAAAGTTAGTTAAGGGTAGGGAAAGAATTGAATGCAAATGCATGTGGATTAGATTGTAAATTTGAGCATGAAGAAGAATGGAAACAACCAGAAATAGGGTATAAAAGAAGATGAGGGTTAAATAGGAAGAGTTTATTGTTGTTCAAGCATTCAAAAAGATATAAAGAGTTGAGTGAGTTTGAAATAACTGAGAAAGTAATTTGCATACGTGAGTTAATTGCAGAGAGAAATTGTGCCACCAAAGAAAGGATAAGCCCCATCACAATAGAAGAAGCAACACACAAGGAAAAAATCGATACCTATATTCATAGAAATCCCAGAAGAGTCAGTGTCATGGCCAATCCTCATTAAATTTCAGAAGGATTATGTGCCACCTAGGAAGCCGACAACAAAGTAGGATAAGCTACCAAAGGAGATGAAGTATGAACTTGTTGAACCAGATATCCCACTGGGGATAATCATTGAAGAAGATATGTTAGGTGCAATAGGAAATATGAAGTTTGCAGACCATGTATTAGCAAACGTAAATAATTTTCCAGAGTTGGCACCATATAAGTACATGCACATAAAAATCAGCCTAGATTCATAGGAATTTATAGTAGAGACAACAAGTGGGTAGCAGGGATGAAGAAAACAAGATTTTTGAATCTATTAGAGATTTCACATTTTGGTAGGAGAACAAAGATCAACATATGTGTCAATTTTTTATTGAGTTGTGTCCATGGAGGGTTTTTTATGGTTGGATAGGTCGGTGTCGATAGACACTCAACTCATTTACTAGATCACCAGGTTACCATCAATAAGGGAAGAACCAGTTCCATTATTCATTGACAAATATAAGGAGATAGTTGTGGAGGATAAGATGAAGGATATGTATGACACACATAGAGGAGCACATGGTTTGGACGTTGCAAGTATTAATGATGAGACTGTCAGGTTCACAATGTAGGTGTTGGCCTCTAAGTTGTTGAATAAATTTCAAAAAGAAAAAGTATCAAAAGGTGTAATAACAACAACTGAGAAGTGTGTCACGGGAGTACAAATGAACTGGGTGACATTCCTGGTAAACTAGTTCTTGATGGATTGAAGGAAGGCACAAGATAAAGGAACATAATTCCATTATGCATGACTATTAGTATTGATTGCATTAGTGGCTTGGATGAAGATGAAAGAAACTCAATTTCTTGGAGTTGTGAAGAAACCATGTTTGGAAACAGGATATGTGAACTTGTGGCATACTATAAGCAAGGAAAGAAAGTTGAATAATAACATTACTTTCTATGTTTACAAGGAGATAATTTTGTAGAACATTTAGGATACACAGTGCATACTACCACAGGTAGTGGAAGCATACAAGGTGATTTCGTATTTTAAATCAAGAAGATACCATATGTATATCCAATATATGAGGGACCCATATTAGTAGTGGTTGATGAAAAAATATAGGTTGATAGGAGATGAGGTTGGATAGATTATAGAAGAATGAGAGGAAGAATGGAAAAACCTAGTATCAAAAATAGAGAAACTAAAAACACAACCAACAGATAATGATCCAGAAGAAGAAGAAGAAGAATATGAAGGATAATGAAATGGTGTAGGAGACACAGAGAAATTAATACCCCACCCTGGATAGAAGAGGAAAGATCATTATAGGGGGGAATCAATACACTAATGAAAGAAGAGAAAATCATTCAAGGGAGTGGCCACCCAGAACTTAACAAAAGATGACCTAGAGAAAATAAGAGATCAAGTAAAGGAAGTGATAGATGAAGTGTTTGATCACACAGTACTAAAACAAGAGGAGATACACATGTATGTGAAGGAGAATGTAGCTTCATTGTGTTAGATTTTGGAAGAATCCAAGTTAACACCAAATAAAAGGAAAAAGGAAGAATAGATGGATAATGCAGTGAATATTAAATAAGAAAGATCGACGAAATCTCACCCATAAAAAGTACTAATAGATAACCAAATGATAAATATATCACCAGGATATATATATATTTCCCATTGATAGAGATGCAGGATAAAGCACAAGAATTAAGTCACATTCACTTAATATTTTTGTAGTTGTTGATGAATGTATTAAAGGTTTTGTAGACAAATGTTACGTAGGAGATAAAATTACGTGCAAATTAAAAGACAATGGAGTTAACCAAAGTGAAAAATGATAAGGCAACATTGCAGATAGAATATAGAAAAGTTATTATGGAGTAGGACAGAGACGAATAAAAAGTAGAAAGGCTACAATAAGAAATCTAGAAGGTTTATAGCAACATTCCATAGGTCCTTCTAGTAGTATATGATCCATTAGAAGAGAAAGTGTCAAATATTAGTGAATCCATTCAGAGTTTCTGCATTAATATAGTAGACTTAAAATCACACACTACGCCAAGCACTCCACCTAGGGAAAGGTAGCATAGGGAGAAGACAACGACGAAAACAATGGAAAGTATCAATATTTTGGAGGAGGAGTGTGCCACATTTTATGATAAAGGAACACAGATATGGACTCACCTAACATAATAAGTAGAGTTTCAAGGAAAAGGGAAGAATTTGCATGCTATGCAAGAGAAGGTGCAAAATTTTAAAGAGATGACGAGTGTTGTTTTGTTATATTATTTGCAGTGAAATTCTAGTCGAGGTGGATTGATTGACAGTCAAAGTTAAAGAAATCGACAGCAAGTCGAAGGTCGATGTGGTTTTACCAGGTAAATTTGAAGTCAAAGATAATGATAGAAAGTCAAAGGTAAAGGTGGTTCGACTAGGTAAAGTCTAATTCAAAGATATCAACAACAAGAGAAAGGTCAAGGTGGTTCAACTGGGTAAAGTGGAAGAAGGTAAAGTCTAATTCAAAGATATCGACAACAAGATAAAGTTAGAGGTGGTTCAATTGGGTAAAGTGGAAGCTGAAGATATTGAAAACAATTCGAAGAGTTCAAATGACAAGTGGTCAATAGGCCAGCATGTGGCAATCGATTGAAGACCAAATGAAGGCTGAATGGTAATCCGACTTGGTAGTCGACTGTAACAGAATCCTGAGATTCACGGGATTTGTAGCTAATGATATGTGTGGATATGTAACCATTTTTTGGTACCTTTTCTTTAGGGGTTTGCCTACTATAAATCCTATAAACAAGGCCTATTGTAATTCTCTAAAGGCTAATCAATAATCGTAGAATATATGGTCATGCAGATGTAACTCGAATTGGCTACAAGGTTGTTCTTGTGTAAGTCAAGAAGGTATGATGTAGATTGTGTCTTAGGTGTAAACCAAGGTTAAGCATGTAAMCWTTTATTTTGAATAATTAARACAACAAGAGAGCATAATTCTCAAGGAAAGTCGGTTTTCTYGTTTGGGTTTCCAAAKTAAAMTCTTTGTGTACTATGTKTTTTMTTTGTCATTTAATTTCTTGATTAAATATTTCTTCCTCTCTTATGCTAGGTTTAGTGTGCAAGTGTTCATAATTTTATAACATATGGTATCYGAGCTTGGTTTAACGATCTTGGATCTGAGCTAAACTCTAGGTTTAGTAAGATTCATAAGTCATAAATATTTGAAKATTRTGTTMAWKAATGGAGAGAAACTCGAGAATARACATCTAAAATTTCAATTTCMAAAATTTTAAGCTTTGGAAGCTTAAAATTGAAGATCTCATAGTAGATCGAGARCAATGGMCAACAGTCTATCGAGGTACCATTYTGATAKKTATGAYGACTGTAACACCCATGGTTTTAATCCCTATGAGCTYRAATGTATTATGTAATTGTGACATTAGGMTGGTGATATGGTAAAGTTGAAAAGGGGCCATAGTGCTTAGGAAATRTAATAGTTATATATACATTAATAAAAATACATTGTTGGTTGCAAGAAGGACAAGGACAATAAATAGGGGGTTATGATTCCATGAGAGAGGGGGCTTAAGGGACTAAGTATTTTTATTATATTTTATTTACCCATAATTTTTTTAATTGAGAGAAGTGGTTACATGAGCTTCATGGGGGGGAGGCCACGTGGTTCTTGATTTCCAATTAATTATATAAACAACTCTTTGGGTTGTGTTGTGGGTGGGAAATCCCTCCTACGGAATAGCACTAAGGGTTTTATCATGCATGAAGAAATGAACTAAATATTCTTACTTTTTACGATCATCCCATGCCTAAACCCCCATTACTCATATGTAAATACAAGGCTCAAGATATTAAGCTAACGTACCTTATTTTTCATGTTTGATGTTGATCCCTTTTCACGTTTGGTCGTTCTTTGACTATAACTCTCCTCCCAATGCTGACTTGCATTCACTAAAGACAAACAAAGAACTCCACATTCATTTGATCTATGAACTAATGGGTTAGAGATTTAATCAATCATACAATCAATATTCCAATAATGATAATCTCATATGGCGGGACGGAAAAATAAATTATTTTATTAACTTCACAATGATACCTTACAATGATAAAGTTGGCTACTACTCCTTGATCCTGGTCCTGGGTTCTTCTTCCACTGTCTTCCAACTCTATACTTCTTTTTGCACAAGGATGTCTAAAGGTTGGGACAAAGGGAATGCTTAATTGGGTATATTTTTTTTACTATGATTCTCCTCCTTTCAAATGGGACCCCTAACCCTTCTTTTATAGGCTAGAAGAAGCTAGGTATTTGGTCGAGTGACTGGCCATGCATGGTTGAAAGGTTTAGTTAACTTACCCAAAGCTGTGTGTTCCGTCAACAACTTTCCTTTTTCTGTGATTTTGTAGGTACACGTGGGTTGTCTTGGGTCAGCTAGTGTGTACACGTGTGCAGTAATGGAGTAGGGTGTGTGGGTTTTTATAAAAGGGGTTTTTAAGAATTGTTGTTCAGTAGTGTTTTGGAAAATAAGGAATCTGAGATGGCCTGATGCTAGGTAAGCATGTCTGGTGCAAATTAGGGTTGTAACAGATGCCCCCTAATGTGTGAGGTCACAAGAGAATTTGATGGCTGAAATACATTAACAATCTTCACTGATGTTTCGAACAAGTGAGTCCAGGGACCAAAAATTGGGAGGTGTCCTCTGCAAAATAATAATTGTCTCACTGAGGCAGGCATACCCATGCTCTGGATAAAATAAAATCATGGCTACCAATCAAATACATTGTATATCCATGTCATATAACTATATAAAGTGTAGCCATTGGCAATACACAGCGGAGCTACATCTCAAAATAAAAAAGATATACATGTAGAGTATCCATCTTCTAGAAGCTGATAAGGCATGATTTCTGGAGATGAGGTCTTCAGATCTCAAGAAACAACCTAAAAATATTTAAAACTCGGGTAGGAGTGTAATATGAGTGTACGACTTTACTACCCAGAGGTCTTCGACGACTTGTTGGTCATCGACTAGAGAATCTTGATGATCAGACTGAAGGCTTCATTGATTTCAAACAAAGACTTGATTGGAATTTTGAGATGGCTGGGCATGAGGGAAAGAGATAAAATGTAGAGGGGCCAACTTAGGCTTGGTAAAAAATTCCCTTGGACAACAACATGAAAAATTATGAGATTCAGGTAGCATGGCATTAACATAAGTTTACGAAGCAGGAGGCAACACAAACTCTCCATATGTGTGGAAGGATAACCAAACAAAGGAGAAACCAACTCAATGTAGAGGGAACATATTCCTAAGGTCATATTAAATCCCATGGGTTGACGAAAAAACGGACAGATGTGATTTATCCAAGGGCGACTCATTGTGCTACCAATACAAAGAAAATACTTTTCCATTCCTCTTTTTGGGGTATATTTGATTTTTTTTTTGTTTTTTTCAATGATTTTGAAAAAAGAATAAAAAAATGCTATTTTACAAAGGAGGAATCGAGTGTCGCAAACATACTATTTCTAATCACATGGAACACATGGATACTCAGGTCAAAGGGACATATGCAAGAAAAGGACACTTGGGAAAAATCCTCTGGGGGCCAAAGTTGTCAAGACACAGAGGCAAAGTGATACAGGGCTTGTGTATAAGGCATGCTTCATATGGTTCAGTTGAGAGAAACATGGAGCCAAAATTAGGCCAAAGACGCGGGTATGCAAATGCGATTAATTAGACACACAATGGTAATGTCCTTCAATGCAAGTTTAATGAGCCTAGAGAAGGTAAGCTCGACGGTTTTTCATATTTAAAGAGTCTGAAAAAATGTAAAAGGAGACTCCAATGGGGTACCTTTTCCTAAGGTAGTCTAGTCGATTCAAAAAAGGGGTAAACTAGTACCGACAAGACATTTATTCAAATCCATTTTAATGAGTGTGATAAAGACAAGATCACTCGACCATTTTTTCATTTTTAAGGAGTCTGAAAAAATCTTAACTATGGACTCCATCAAGAATGTTCTTCTATACCATTTTAACGAGTGTGAAAGAATAAGGTCACTAGATGATCTTTTCAATTTTAGGGAGTCTGAAAAGAGCTTAAGTATGGACTCCGTGGGAGTTCCTTTTTTGTACATTTAGTCCCTTAGGCCCAAAAAAGGGTTAAAATGATACCTGAGGGTACTCTTCTAGAGAACTAGATTTTTTTAGAGTATACCTTTGTTCATACTGTTGACCGTCCAGACTGAAAAAGGGGTAAACTACCGCCAGACAGACATGACTTCAAATTTCAGTTTAATGAGCGTGAAAGGCCACAAGATCACTCAACAATATTTTCATGTTTAGAGTGTTTGAAAAGGGATTAAAAGAAGACCCATTGGGGGCTACAACTCATGTATGAAACTGGTTCAGGTAGAGCCCACTGCTAGGTTCAGACCAAGAGTCTCTTCGATAGTCAACTTACAAAGTCTCCCAAAAGGGAAGAAAACAAAAACCACAGTGTAAGTCCTCCCACAGTAAAGAAATCGTAGTCATGGCTTCAAGGATAGTCGCATCTGAAGGCAATTCAAAATCTGAGAAATCACACAAATGAGGGTTGACAATCCCAAAGGTTGAAGTAAACTGACCATACTCCATATGATGATGAAGGTTCTGGCTAGGACTGGCAGAGTCTATCAGCAAAGAATCGCAAGAGCGAGGGCTTGAGGATATACAAACAACGAGATCAGACTTATAAGGATACTGAAGCCCACTTGGACCAAGAGGAGGAAGCGAGGGCTCCCATGCCCCCATTGGATAAACCAAAGGATCAATTGTTGATTCCAAGTCTTGAGAAGGAAAACATGATTGCACAGGTTCCTGCTTAGAAGCAATTGAACACCGAGGATAAGATGCCACATAATTAAACTATGGCAGGGTAGAGTCTACCCGAACACTAGGAACATATAAAGGGGTAGTTTGAACTAACATCGAATTAGGTTGGTGATTATCATATGCCAGCTAGTCGATAGTGACAATGCTTCCATTGTGAGGGAAATTCATCACTCGAAAAAGCGTAGACACAACAGTGTTCATAGCATATACATAATCATGCCCGAGAAGCATATTGATATCTAATGGACCTTGCACCACTATAACTTCAACAAGGACAATCTTCCCACATAATGAGATAGATAACTGAGGAAGAACCCCCGAATATTCACTAACACATTTTTCAAAAGCCAATAGTTCGTGCGAAGAAGACACAAGCTCGGGAGATCCCAAGACTTTCCAAACCAAGGAGGATAAAATACTTGTAGAGGATCCTTCATCCATGATACATCGATAAATGTTTGTTGAATTAACTTCAACCCTTATTTGAAAAGGTGCAGTAGAAGGAAGACAAGGCTTAACAAGGTCATTCCAATCAAAGGAAACCATCCTAGGGCTTGGAGGGGGTGTACTCATAACGAGAGGAATTCCCCCTTGTTTTGAAAGTACTGAACTGGAAACGCTAAAAACATAGTCGGTAGACACTTCACTCCCCAAGAGAGGAGTAGGGTCATCCGATGGCTGCATTGGCGTGACCACTTTCACAACCAAAGGAAGAATAGGTTGTGGGACTACATGGTCTAAAGTAACCTCACCCCCCAAAAGAGGAGTGGGATCATCTGATGACTACATAGACATGACCACTTTCTCAACCAATGTCTGAATAGGCCAAGAGACTACAAGGTCTAAAGGAACCTCACCCCTCAAAAGAGGAGTGGGATCAACTGATGACTTCATTGATGTGACCACTTTCTCAACCAATCGCTGCATAGGCTAAGAGGAAACTTCAAAAGACTCAGAATCAGAAGAGCTTGCAGATAGGGACAACAATATTTGTACCTCTGGAATGCTAGGGCACACATGAGTAAGGTGATCTCCCTTGCAAAGCTTACAAGGGAACTAAGGCTTATGTCCTATTTGTCTAGGTTTCTCAAAATAATTAATGCCCCCAACATGACTAGAAGTGGTTGGTTGCACATCTCCAACATGACTTGCAGAGGTTAGTGATGGGTCGATAACATGACTTGCAGAGGCTACAGACCTATTACCAGTATGACTAGTAGTGACTGGACTTTTCCCCTCAACATGACTTGCAGAGGGTTGGTTTGTGCCTCCAGCATAGCTTGTAGAGGTTGGGTGTTGGTATTCAATGTGACTTGCAGAGGTTTTCAACCTATCTTCAACATGACTCACAGAGGTTGGTGATTTCTTCCTCCTATTCTTCCTCTTTCTATTTTGTTTAGACTTTCGGTTACTAGTAACTGTACTTTCACCAGAGGTGGGAGAAGGAGGAGGAGAAGACTTTGTTGATGAAGGAACATCAACAGGGTGCCCATGACATAAAGTGCTTAACTGAGAAGCATCAAGAGCCTTTGGGACATTTGGAATGGTACCCAACCAAACCGGTAATACCACATTCAACCCAAGAATGTACAAAATGGCCATCAAAGGGACACCAATGTTTCCAAAGAAAGGAAATGCACAAGAATCCCCTTGTAAAGGGGTTCCTTGGTTGGTATCATCAGGAAATTTAGCCATGAATATATTATGCACAGGTTATCCCTTTGCGGGATCGTTCAAGTCCATAAAAGTCTCACACACTGACTCTGAAGAACCATTGTTATCAAAACAACACCTATAAAGAGGTGGCTCCAAATTTCTAAGCAGAAGACTAAAAATTCGTCTCAACCGGCGGAGTGGGTGGTCTACCACCCTAGTTCAGAGACCCAAATCCATGAATGACTGACTCACTATGGAAAATTAGGGAGCACAGAGCACACACTAAAAGTTCCTAAAGGAAAATCAAGCAAATGACTAACTAGTTGGAAGAACAATTACACCAACAAACACTAGAGCAACGTATTGGTGCAAGTGTAACTCAAATAAAAAATCACCCTCCGAGTAAACTATGCAAAGTGTGACCTGATGTCTGCCCTAGGTATTGTGGTATACCCCCGCAGTCACCTGTGTAAGTCCCTAGAAAGATAGGCAACTAGGTTGTCAGTGCGCGAATAATCACCAGGTGGGTACAGTCGATAGTTGGGTAGACCACAATGAGCAGGGTATCAAGTGTGAAAACTGTCAAGGGTATCAAAAGAAAATGGTCCAAAATACAACTGAGGATATCAAATGGATTTGAGACTCACAAATATTCGTGGCAAATGCAATCGATGGAATCCCAAGACAAGCCATCTATATGTGTTCTCCACTATGATTGGTCCGGCTTTGGAGGGGTTATCTCCACTACCTTTCCGCACATGACCTCGTGTTTAGCCCCTGTGTTAGAGGGAGGTCTCGGATAACTTTCACGATACTAGAATTTAACACTCCTTAGCACAAACTCTTATGTATGTTTTGCATCCTTGATGAGTTTCCTCTCCAACCTAAATCAAGGCTCTAGCCTAATCTAGTTGATGGACCCTACAAACATAAAGTCTAGTAAATTTTAATTAGCATTCTTTTTACTGGCTTGATTTACTCAAAAGGGTACGGTAGTGCAATTGATGGTGTTAAGACTCTTGCGGAAAATGATTAAACTTATATGAACACTGACAAAGAATGATTATATATATATATATATATATTGAAATTCTTTTAGGATGAGAAGAAAACACAACACTATGCCAATTTCTTTTCTTTTTCAAATAACAATGCAAAGAAAATGCTAGGAAAGAAAGAGATCTAACAAACTAAGTTTTTTTTTAATAAATTTTCATCCAATCAAAGTAGAAATAACAAAATATTCTAAAAGAAACTCATGAATGCACGATTCTTAAAATTTCAAGACAAAAACAAGTTAAAAAAGCTAGGAAACACAAAAAATATTTTAAATGAAAAATAAAGCTATGCAGGAATACAACCTAGGCTAAAAATGCTTATGATAGAGACCAGAAAGAAACAAGAAAAACATGGGAAGTAAAAAATTGACAGGGAAGAGGATGATTGCCTCCTCAAAATTTTCTAGATAGACACGTGACTGTCACTTCAACAACTAGCGTATGCACACAGGCTTCCCAAAGACAAGACACGTATGCGTGCGTGTAGGCCCACTATAGGCCGTGTGTGCCTCTTTTTCTCCTCAAAATAAGCAACACAACTAGCTAAGCTCAGGAAGGGAGTACTGGTATTGAGAACCAGAATCCCTTGAAGACACATAAACTTACTTTGACAAAAAAATATGCAAGGAAAAATATGATATGAGGTTTTTACCTGACTATGGACTGTTCAATCAGAGACCTAGAAGGACCTAGAAGATCCCCGAGAAGGATCACTTCTGAAGGGGAGAGGATGACTGCCTCTTTCTGAGAAGGATTTCCTAGGTTCTTAGACATGCAACTAGCACTTCATCAGCATGCATATGCATGCGAGTTGTGTGAAGGTAGGGCACGTGTACATGCATGCAGGCCTTATGTAGGCCACGTGTACCTCTATGAATTCCAAAAAAGAAAATGCAGCCATGCAAAGAAAGTAGGGAGTACTGGTATGGAAGACCATAATCCCTACTAGCTTAAACTCTTGCAAAAACTCAGAAAAAAGGTAATGAAACCAATTTAAAACTACCAAAAAGTATCCCCAGAAAACCTGAGAGATCCCTAGTACGATCACCAATTCTGTTGTGGGTGGGAAATCCCTCCTATAGACTAGAAATAAGGGTTTTCTCATGCATGCAAAAATGACCTAAAGATTCTTACTTTTTACCATCATCCCATGCCTAAACCCCCATTACTCATATGTAAATACAAGGCTCAAGAGATTAAGTTGATGTACCTTATTTTTCGTGTTGGATGTCGATCCCTTTTTGTGCTTGGTCATTCTTTGAATGCAACTCTCCTCCCAATGTTGAACTGCATTCACTAAAGACAAACAAAGAACTCCACATGCATTTGATCTATGAACTAACGGGTTAGAGATTTAATCAATCATACAATCAATATTCCAATAATGACAATCTCGTATGGAGGGACGGGAAAAACAATTCTTTTATTAACTTCACAATGATACCTTACAATGATAAAGTTGACTACTACTCCTCGATCTTGGTCTTGGGCTCCTCTTCCACTGTATTCCAACTACTTTTCTCTATACTTCTCTTTGCACAAGGATGGCTAAAGGTTGGGACAAAGGGAATGCTTAATCAGGTATAGTTTCTTTATTATGATTCTCCTCCTTTCAAATGGGACCCCTAACCCTTCTTTTATAGGCTAGAAGAAGCTAGGTATTTGGTCGAGTGACCAGCCATGCATGGCTAAAATTTTTAGTTAACTTACCCAAAGCTGTGTGTTCCATCAACAACTTTCATTTTTCTGTTCTTTTGTAGGTACACACGGGCTGTCTTGGGTCAGCTAGTGTGTACACATGTGCAATAATGGAGTAGGGCACGTGGGTTTTATAAAAGGGTTTTTTAAGAAGAGTTGTTCAGCAGTGTTTTGGAAAAGAAGGAATCTGAGATGGCCTGAGGCTAGGTAAGAATGTATGGTGCAAATTAGGGTTATAATAGTTGTATGGGGGGTCACTGGTTCTTCCTCTCCATTAACTCTTACATTTTTCTCGCTCTTTCATTTGGTTCCTTGTTCTTGCTAATTCATGTTCTCTTGGTATGAGAATGGAAATGAATGGCTGAAATAGGAGAGCCATTTCTAGATGGCTATAGTAAATTAGTGATCATTCTAGGTGGGAATGGATTCCTATGGGAATGAGTCTAATGGTAGTTCTCAAAGAAATGTCACAACTGAGAATCCTTGGAGTTTCCAGCATGGAGATTTCTTGAAAAGTAGCATTGGATCCCTAGAGAGAAATGGAATAGCCCGAGGGGTTGCATGGAAGAGAAAGGGTTTGATTTTTTTGTTTTTTGAAAGATGAAGGGGAAAGAGAGCCAAGAATTAGGATTGTTGTGTCATTGGGAAAATTTGAGAGCTAGTTAACTAACTAGTGTGTTTTGGATTTGGCCTAGGACCCATCCTTGTAGATTCACATCCCTGGCTCTGGGGGACACTGCTGTTGAGAGTAAATGAACAACATTGTATATGGTTGGGAGGAATGTCCTTGGTATGCAACCAGTTTGTGAATGTTTTCTTGAAAAGATAAGTTCTTTTTGTGTTTTATGTATAATGTATATTCCACTATGTATATTTATCTCTGAGATATAATTTCATGTGCATGCTTGTTGCTTATTGCTATGCATGGCACATTGTTCCTTTATGTTATGTTGTACCATGCATCTTGATTTTTTCATGTGAGTATTTCATGTTAATTTCAAATTAATTATTATTAGAATTTGAAATCCATTTCGAAGTGAGTTTTTGAGGTCGTCTGGCTAGCCTGTGGGTGGCTAGGTATGTTACACAGACGAAAGAATGAGAGAAATTTGAGAGAAGGGAAAGGAGTATGATTTGACTTTGTCTTGAATATTCGATAATTCTTGATGTCTCAAGTGAATATTTAACTAAGAAATTGTAGGACAAGTTGGGAAGCTTGTACTAGTCGAAATCCCTAGTAAACAAGTTGTTTCTTAGAAATAAATTGTATCTTCTAAGGATGAGTGAGGTAAGTTCATTGACTGAGCATTTAAATGTGTTTGATATCATTATAATTCAATTATCTTCTATGGATATTAAAATCATCGAGGAGGAGAAATGTGTTATCCTATTATGTTCTTTTCTAAAATTTTAGGATAGCTTAGTCATGGCTACAGGGAGAAATTCAACCACATTAGCACTAGAATACATGGTTGCATATCTAGTGTCAGAAGAAATGATAAAGAATAACATGGGAGGATCAACCAAATATGCATTAGTTGTGAGAGGTCGACTGGTTGATAGAGATAAATGAAAATTCTCAGGTAGAAACTCTAAGTTGAAGGGTAGATCTAAATCCCTTGTTCAATAGACCAGAAGATGTTGGAAATGAGGTAAAGTTGGGCATTACAAAAGGGACTAAAATTTGAAGGAAATGGAATTCAGTAAAAGATCTAATGAGAATCAGTTGACTGAGAGAAAGATGAGTCCATATAAGGGAGGTGACACGTAACTAGCGTTGACCAGTACATAGTCGGATCAATATGTTTGATTGATCGACTTAGGAGCATCCTATTGTATGACACCACATAGAGAATGGTTTTGCGAATATGAACGATATAAAGGAGGATATGTGTTCTTGGGGGATGACTCGATAACCAAAATTTTTGGATGAGGAAGAGTTCGACTGATACTATAGGATGGGAGGAGGAGAACCTTTCCAAGTGTGCTACACATTCCAAGTTTGGAAACAAACTTGATATTTTTCAGCAAGATGAGTGATGGATGGGTGCACACTCTATTTCAGAAGGGTACATGCAATATGGTCATAGGTGCGATGATATTAATGAATGGAGTTCAGATTGGAACCCTATACAAGTTATTAGGGAATGTTGACTTGAATGTATGCAACAACATTGTTTTTCCTGAAGTCAACTCGAGAAGATTCAATTCAAACAGACTTGACAAGTCATCATAAAGTAGACCCAACCATGCTATGGTGTGAGAGGATGGGATATATTGGAGAAAAATTACTTCAAGGTATGCATAAAAAATCTATGGTCAAATATTTTCCTCAATGTAATTTAGAAGTCAAATTTTGTGAACATTGCATATATGGAAAACAAATTCGGGTAAGGTTCCCATCTGGAGAGACAAGGGAAAAGGGGATTCTAGAGTTGGTTAATAGTGATCTGTTGGCCTTGTTTCATTTCCTTCACTTGGTGGATCCCTGTATTATGTCTCCTTCATAGAAATTTTTTCTAAGAAGAGATGGATATATTTCCTAAGGAAGAAAGAATAGGTTTTTGAGAAATTCAAAGAGTTTAAATCTATTGTAGAATAGACATATAATAATATTAAGGTTCTGCAAAATGACAATGATGGTGAATTATGTGGAAAAAGAATTTGATCAGTTCTACAAGAAGTGTGGAATAACATGTAGAGATACCACACCATATACCCCACAAAAAAAATTATTTGTTGAGAGAATGAAACGAACATTGATGGAAAAGGTAAGGAGCATGCTTAGGGGTGCTAGGCTCGCACAAGAATTCTAGGCAGAGGCAGTCAAAAATGAAAAATATCTAGTGAATATGTCTCCTTTATCAAGGCTACTCGACATGACTCGACATGAGGAATGGACTTGTAATAAGCCTTTGGTTTCACATCTCAAAGTATTTGGTTGTGATGCATTTGTGCATGTTCCCAAGGAAAAGAGGAGCAAGATGGAAAATAAGGCAGTCAAGTGTACTTTCATTGGAAACAAAGAAGGAATGAAAGGATATAAGCTCTGGAATCTTGCTTCAAGGAAAACAATGTACAATTGAGATGTGGTCTTCAGAGAAGTCATAAGGAAGTTTGAGCTTGAATAAATGGTTCAAAAAGAGAATAATCTGGAGAAGGCACAGTTTGAATTGAGGAATGAAGAATATTATTCAGATGAGTTGATTGACTCAGAAGAAGAGGTGGAACAACTGACCCCGATTTTAAGGAGATCAGAATGAGTAACAAAACCTTTCAAAAGGTATAGTTTTTTCAACTTTCATTCCACATTTGCGCTAACTTCCATCGACGATGACCCCAAGCTGGTCAGGGAGGCAGTCGACTCAGTAGAGGGAAAATTTTGAAGGATTCCATGGTTGAAGATATGGAATCATTGCACAAGAATGAGATGTGGGACTTAGTCAAACTACCTAGTGGAAGAAATCATATCGATAGAAAATGGGTATTCAAGAAGAATATGAACAAATATGGCTAATCCGAAAAATCCAAAGCTCGAATGGTAGCGAAAGGATATTCCCATGTAAAAGGAGTTGAATTCAATGGGATTTTTTCTCCTATTGCAAAATTGACATCCATTAGAGTACTAATGTCTCTGGTTACAACATGTAATGTTCCTCACTTGGCTAGTCTAGGAAACATTGCTAATGTGTGTGTAGGATCAATGGTTTACATCATATAAATGATCATACAAATAATAAATGAGACAAGGGACTGCAAAGTTTGTATTATGATATCTCTGTGGATTACAAAATGGCCAAATGTGGCTGAATAAACTGACAATACTCAAATAGATCAACAAACAAAGGATCTTATCTAGAATACAAATAAGAAACTAAAATATAATACCCGGAATATGGGAGCACCGCGGAATCAATGGATGCACTGGGACTATGGTAACTCTGACGGTAACTGCTAGAAGTTTGGAAAGTTCACCCTGGGAGATATAATTCTTGAAATGGCTTGGACACTGTCCCCAATGATGCGCCCTGCTCTAGTCCTCAGTACTGGTATCTGGAAGACTCCTCTGCTGATGAATCTGGACCCCAGATGGATACCCCTGGGGGAATGCACCCCTCTTCTTCTAGAAAAATGCATCCTAGTGATTCCACCATTAAAATAGGATGAGATATGTCTCAAAATGAACACCTTGGTCTATGGGGAAATGGATCAGATGGGTTTCCCTGAATCTGGTCTGATGCTCGCTCTGGAACCCCAAATGTGCCCGCCAAAAGTGTCGCACGTCCAAGTCTGGAAAATGCATCCCAGTTGATTCCTCCATCAAAATCTAATGAGGAACTAGGAAAATGATGCACCTTTCCCTCCTCTCAAATGGGTCAGAGGGAAATCTTGAAATTCTCCCTAGATGGGATAAGTTGACTAAAAACCCTCTGAGAAGCTGTGCCCTCATTCTGGATGAATGCGCCCTTGCTATTGAACACTGTGAAACTACTACTGAAGAATGATGGAAGACCTGAATGATCTTCTCGGTGACTAGGGTGTGTCTCTCAACACCAAAATCAGCCACTGGTGTCTTCTTCTTGAAATCCACTGAACTATCTCTCTTGAGATGCACCTCTTCTCCTCAATGACAAGTCATAATCTGCATAATGATGAATTAGGTCACTGGCCCTTCTCTTATAGATTTTATAAACCATAATTCATTGTTGAAATTTTCCCTCCAAGTGAATTTTAATTTATTTTATTATTCCTTGATTAAACCACTTAATTAATTAATTAATTAATTAACCATTTTAACTCTAAAAAGTCATTTATCCATCCTTATGGTTTCTTCGACCACTGAAAGTCACTTCTCATCATCTTATCCTATAGTTATCTTCTTCCCGATTCCGATGAGATATCACATTAAGAGGTTTCTCCAAGTAATATGCCCATTATGACCTTCTTAGTGAATTTAATTAAGATATGACCCATAATAACTCAAAATTATGAAAATCATCGGAATGCAATGAAACCAAAGCCATGTTGTGCAGAATGGATCTTGATGATGAACGATGAAAGTTAGGCCCAAATAAACCCCTCAATATCTCCCAAACTCTTTGTCACCCCTATATGGATACTCAGGTAGGCATAACACTCTGAAATGTTGTAATGTTATAATGTCCCAAAATGGGGACATTACGGTCCTCCCTGCTGGAATATTGATTGTCCTCAAGCAATAACTGTATCCAACTACACATGATACCGAGGTCCCATATCCACCTGTGTGACACAAGGTAGACTCCCCTCAAGATGTGGTATCTCCAAGTGCTCACCACACATGACACCCACATGCTCTTGATGAGTAGCATGATCAATGGCCAAGGAATCTCAATCAACTCCCTGAGTAACCACTCTACTCGAAACTCAACTCCATCAAACGTTGAACTACCAAGCACTCCAATACCTGGATCCCATATCAGAATGTCAACTACAATGCCCTTTGGAGTATAGTTATGTAACATATCAACACCATGAGTCTCCTGTAAATAACACATGGCCTCAACCTAAAATGGGTCTATCCTACCAAACCATACCAAACTCAACACGACCCCTGCTGATTGAACATGATGCTGCCATAGTGAGGTACTACAATACCTCAACAAATCACCAGTTAGTGACCTGCTCTCCCCAATACTGAAACTCAATGAAAAATCAAAGTGACTCCCCCTTGAAAATGTCCACTCTTCTCCATCATTCAATTTAATGTCTGGTCTTGTAATCCTAGGGTCCCATGCTAGTCTCTGACAGGGACCATCATGTCGATGCTTCTCTACTATGATCATGACTATCTGCTGAAAGTATCCATACTAGACCCTCCACTCATGGATCCTCATAAGATGAAACAAACTATTGACTTAATGGACTCCTAGATCCCATGTCAAATTTGGAATTTCATCACTTCCAGTCCCCACTAACTACTGGTGTGCCCTACTGGTAACTGTCAAAAGAAATCCACCCTCATCCCAATGAGAGTATGAATATGTAGAAACCTTTGAGATATCCTCTGTCCCATGTCCCAGGATACTCCCCATCATGCCCATGGCCTCAATTGTCTGCCCCTGATGATCCACCCCTATCCTAATGAATGCAATCAAGACACTTCTGTCAAGTGGTCTCGGCCTACCAACTCTCCATGTTCCCTGCCACTGTCTAGCTCCCCCTTTGTTGCTATAAATGATGAAAGTATTGGGAAAGGATATCATAAATATCTGCAACCAACTATAGGACTGGAAAGTATCATATGCTTTGGTCAATCAAAAGGACTTAACCAAAATCTCGTCCATTGACACCCATCGTAAATAATTGCCTATACTCATCACTGAACACCAACCATTGGGTACAATGGTAGGTACCTCTACCAACTACGGGTCAATCATTCTCCATCCATTATCACTCACACAACTGCTGCTATAGTGAAGGTTATCTCCCGGATCTATATACTACTACAAGGGAGAGGAATATCCATGCTCTACTAAGTACATATCCTCCTTGCAGTCAAGTGAGTCCCCTTGAATCCCACTATACAAGTCTGTATGTCTCTGTGAACTACCACTCATCACTATGTGACCATACATACCGATGTGATCTCTTGTATACACCTGCAACATATTGGATCCTGAGTGTACTAAGGGGTCATCCTCTACATGAAGTTCAACCAATCCTGGAACACAAATGGAAGTGTCCTCATAACTACCCCTGGCATTGGAATCCCCATGTGTACATGTGTGATCAACTATCTCAACACCCCTCATGAAGGGTGGTTCCTGTGACCTATGGAAATTCTCATGTATATCTAGATCATATCTCTCCATACTCATCAGTGATCCTGGGTACTCTTCATGATCCTCCCTCAACTGGTTCTCCACTGCTAAACCAACAACATCCTCTCTCAATGTGGCTGAGGGATATATCTGACTCTCTGCTGAAATAGATATAGTGGATCTTTGTCTAATTTCCTCAAGGATCTCCTCTGATCTGTACTTTTATTCTTGAAGGGTTGTCTGTGTGCCTTTTGAGAATCTCTTTGTGCTCACCAACTCATGAGTGAGTCAGTCCACCTCAACCTCCTGCTCCCTCAGCGCCCTGTGATACATCTTGCCAACCTCCAATAGGTAATCCTTATCCCTCAACAATTGCTATTAGTTGAACCTCATCACAATCACTCTCTCCCTAAGTGTATGGAAGTCATCAATGACAAGTCCCTCATCTGAACTATCCTATGCGATTGAGGCCCTCCAACAATAACTTGCCACCAATGCATGTGTGTCATCAATGCATCTAGTGGCTGCCATGATCATGTCCTCATTGACTCTCAACTATCCTTCCAAGTGTTGTGACTCTTAGTCACAATCCCGTTGAGGTTCTACCTCATGCCTCTCACTACTAGTGTCAAAAATGGAATCCCCAATGACACACTCCTCAAAATATAAGGCACTGAACTGCCCAATATCCTTTGTGTTACTAAGTCCTCCTGTATGCCACTGCACACCATCACCAATTGTGACCCCTATCTGAATTGCACTATATCCTGTATGGGTAGATATATCCTCCTGTGCACTCACCCAACTAATATCATATGTGCTTGGATCCCATACAGATGTGTCCATACATGTGCTATGGTCATTTCTACCAATAAGGAGTGCATCCACATCATTGTAGATTGATCCTAGGAGTAAGTGTCCCAATAATCTATCGGTCTCCACAACCTAGTCCATCAATGGAATTTGCAAGAGTGGTGATTCAATCTCCTCATACTAATAGGTATGTGTAAGGGCAACTATCTCCAAGACATACCTATACTCCTGGGTCTACAGATCCATATGTTCCTTGTGTATAATCCCCACACAAGTATCCTCTACCATATCAGAAATACCATTGATATCCTCATGTGTCGTGGCTAGCATAGGTGACTAAGAAGATGAAAAATGTGTCTCACTCATCATAGGAAGCTCATCATTATCCATACATGACTTCCTAGAATCCATGTCTACACCCACCGGTAGGTCATCCAACCTCTTAAGCTCATCATATTTAAGTTCCAACACATATGAATCCTCACAAGTGTCACCACTATGCTGAAGTGTTGAATCTTCAACATTACTTGATGGGGAATATGAAGGATATGCACTATCATCCTATCCATCCAAATGTCCCTCAGATGCACAAGAGTCACTAGCCTTATCAAAATGATCTAAATATGAAACTATGGTTTCATTCCCATGAATCTCTTCATCCTCACTGACATAGTGCACCTCAAAAATGTGCACTTTCCCTTTACCCCTGCATCGGTGATTTGGCTTCCAAGGAACTTTGCAACTGTAGCAACACTCCCTGCATCTAATGGGTGTAGGCTCCATCTGTGCTCCTGTCAATCCACTCACTGGTAGTGATGTATCTACATCCTTATCTGATTTTCCCCTTAGGCTGGCAAGAAAACCAGCTTTGATACCACTGTAATGTTCCTGACTTGGATTGTCTAGGAAAAACTGCTAATGTGTGTGTAGGATCAATGGTTTACAACATATAAATGGTCATACAAATAATAAATGCGACAAGGGACTGCAAAGTATGTATTATGATATCTTTGTGGATTACAAAATGGCCGAATGAAGCTAAATAAACTGACAATACTCGACTATATCAACAAACAAAGAATCTTATCTAAAATACAAATAAGAAAATAAAAGATAATACCTAGAATATGGGAGGACTGTGAAATCAATGGATGCATTGGGACTATGGAAACTATGACGAGAACTGCTGGAAGTCTGGAAAGTTCTCCCTGGGAGCTATACTTCTCAGAATGGCATGGAAACTGTCCCCAATGATGCACCCTACTCTAGTTCTTAGTATTGGTATATGTCGGACCCCTCTACTAATGAATCTGGACCCCAGATGGATACCCCTGGGGGAATGTGCCCCTCTTCTTCTAGAAAAATGAGTCCTAGTGATTCCACCGTCGGAATAGGACAATATATGTCTCAAAATGACCACCTTGGTCTACTGAGAAATGGGTCAGAAGGGTTTCCATGAATCTAGTCTGATGCTCGCTCTGGAACCCCAAATGTGATCGCCAAAAGTGTCGCACGTCCAAGTCTGGAAAATGCATCCTAGTTGATTCCTCTGTCGGAATCTGATGAGGAACTAGGAAAAATATTCGCCTTTCCCTCCTCTCAAATACATCAGAGGGAAATCTCAAAATTCTCCCTAGATGGGATAAGTCGACTAAAAACCCTCTCAGAAGTTGTGCCCTCACTCTGGATGAATGCACCCTTGTTGTTGAACATTGTGTAACTGCTTCTGAAGAATGATGAAAGACTTGAATGATATTCCCAGTGACTAGGGTGTGTCTCTCAACACCGAAATCAACCACTGGTTTCTTCCTCCTGGAATCCACTGAACTATCTCTCCTGAGATGTGCCTCTTCTCCTCAATGACAAGTCATAATTTACATAATGATGAATTAGGTCACTGGCCCTTCTCTTATAGATTTTCTAAACCCTAATTCGCTCCTGAAACCCTAATTCATTGTTGACCTTTTCCCTCCAAGTGCCTTTTACTTTATTTTATTATTCCTTGATTAAATCACTTAATTAATTAATTAATTAACCATTTCACCTCTAAAAAGTGATTTATCCATCCTTATGGCTTCTCTGACCACTGAAAGTCACTTCTCATCATCTTATCTTGTAGTGCTCTTCTTCCCAATTCCGATGACCTATCACACTAAGAGGTTTCTCCAAGTAATATTCCCATTGTGACCTTCTTAGTGAATTTAATTAAGATATGACCCATAATAACTCAAAATTACGGAAATCGTCAGAATGCAACGAAACCACATTCAGGATATGCAGAATGGATCATGATGATGAATGATGCAAGTCGGGCCCAAATAAACCCCTCAATATCTTCCAAACTCTCTGTCACCCCTATCTGGCTACTCAGGTAGGCATAACACTTTCAAATGTTGTAATGTTATAATGTCCCAAAATGGGGACATTACACAACATTTGACATAGAAATAAAATAGATGTATGTAAACACAACGTTCCTACATGGGGACCTAGAGGAATAAATATACATGAAACATCCTGAAGGATTTGTAGTAAAGGGAAACAAATATTTTGTGTGAAATATAAAAATATCCATTTATGGTCTAAATCAATCACCAAGGATGTGGTACCAAAATTTCGACACATACATACTTAGTTTGGGGTTTGTGAGAAGAAAAGGTGATCATTTCATATATTCCAATGAATGATTTGGGCATTTCATATATGTATGATTGTATGTCGATGACGTGTTGTTGATTAGAAATAACTTGAAAGCAACAAAGGAGGTGAAGAAGAAATTATGCTCCAAGTTCGACATGAAAGAACTTGGTGAAATTCATTCATTCTAGGAATGGAGATAAAGAGAGATCCAAAATATAGAAATCTCTGGTTGAACCAAAAGAAGTGTATTGAAACAGTCTTGAAACATTTCAACATGTAGGATTGGAAACCTATGAAGATGCCAATTTCTGTGGGAGCAAGACTAATTGTTGAACAATGTCCAATGACACATGAGGAAATAGAGGACATGGAACATGTCACCTATGCAATTTATGTTGGTATTATAATATATGTGATGGTATTCACATGACCAAACATTTCCCATGCAGTGTGAGTGTTGAGTAGAACCATGTCAACACCTAGGAAGGAGCATTGGATAGTTGCCAAGAGAGTATTTAGGCATTTGTGTGGCACAAAATATTATGTTATATGATGCCAATGAAGTGTGGATTTTTTTCAACTTTGGGAAGTCATTCTCCACGATTAAGACCATAGAAACCATAGAAGAGAAGTCTCCCCCTATGGAAAAATATTAAAGTGAAATTAAAGACCCCGGAAGAGAATTCATCCCCGCTGGAAAAAGACAGGATAAAGTTAAATATATAGGAAGAGGATTTAGCCCCACTAAAGTGATTGAAAAGGTATAAATAAAGGTGATTCCTTCTCATTTTAATACACACTCATCTCTCACTCAAGGAAAATAAGGAACAAGTTTGAGGGATGAATAGAAGATGCTGCAACTGGAAGTTCTGGGTACTTTATCTTGTGCGCTACCTCTTGGAAAGTGGCACTAGGTTTGGGAGGTGAATTTGTATTATATCTTGGTATATTTCTTATGGTAGTAAACCTATGAAATCTTGAATTGATTCTTATAAGAAATGTTTCTCAGTTTTCTCCCAAGGATTGGGTTTCCTAGGATAACTTCTTGTGTCTACTATGTAAGGTTAATATTTCTAGATCTTGTTATTTCCGTTGCACTGTTATAGTTGAGATTTTTAGTGTATACTTATTCTATGATAATAGTGGTATGAAAGTGAATATTTTTTTGAAATTATAAGGAAATAACTATCAATATCTGAGAATTAAAAAAATCAACATGGTATCAAAGCATTGTTGAAATATTTTCATTGCATAGTCATTGCACAATCACATAACCAAATTTTATTTGAAAATCATTGGGCACTTTTGTTGAAGCATTGGAGATAAATATTGCATAGGATAACTCACCATGACCTTGCACACCTGTTGGTGCTCTCAGTTTTCTAAAATGTCAAGGTTAAATTTTAGTCAAAGTCAAAGGTTTACTTTATAGTCAAAGGTTTAATTTATAGTCAAAGGTTTACTTTATAGTCAAAGGTTGAATTTTTGTCAAAGTCAAAGATGGTGTCCAATTTTAGAATATACAACACTTTTTCTTTTTCTTGTTATTATTCTGGGCAAGTTATCATGAAGAAAAATAAATAATTTTTCCTTTTCTCATCTCTTACAAGTACTATTATAGATAATAATGATACCTGGTTAATTGACAGTGGTGCTCCTAGGCACATGACAGGTCACTGATATTCTCTCATAAGTTTGACAGAAAAGAGCTCATCATTACAAGTGAAACTTGGAGACAATGCCAAGTATGCAGTAAAAGGAGTTGGAACCACATCATTCCATATAGAATCCATAAACTCTCTACATATGAAAGATATCTTGTTTTTGCATAGACTAAGAAAGAATATGCTCTCTATATTAGCATTAGAGGATAAATTCTATAGAGTTGCATTTGTGGATGGAGAAGTTCTTGTATGACCTAAGGATTCAAACATTGATGTAGCATAAGTGATTGTTGTTCAAGAGGGATGATTGTACAAGCTATCAAAAATGTCTAGCCCATGCATTGATACATGATAACACAAACTTAAGTGAGTTATGGCATCAAACATTTTCCCACCTACACTATAAGGACTTGCCAGTATTAAAGAAGATTGTCTCAGGAATTCCATAAATTCAGGGAAAACATGAAGGTGCTTGTAAGAGATGTACTCTTGGTAAGAATACCAAGGGACCCTATCTAAGTAGTGATAGTATATCCAAAGGAATATTGGACCTAGTGAATTTAGACATATGTGGACCTATGACAATACCATCTTTGGGTGTATTCACATACTATGTGACATTCATTGATGATTTCTCCTGTACGACTTGGATCTATTTCATAAATACTAAGGATGAAGTATTTAAAAAGTTCCAAGAGTTCAAGGCTAAGGTAGAGAAATTTACGAGAAAGAGGATCAAAATTTTAAGAACAAATAATGGAGGGGAATATACTTCCAAGGAATTCAATGATTTTTGCAAGAAATAAGGGATCAAGAGGGAGTTGTTCATTCCTTAAAAACCCCAACAAAATGGAGTTGTAGAAAGAAAGAATAGGTCTATCATAGAAGAAGTTAAGGAAATCATCCATGATCCGAATATACCCATGTTCTTATGGGAAGAAGCATCCATCACAATAGTCTAGATTCAGAACAAAATTCCTCATCAGATATTGGAATATAAGATTCTTGAGGATGCATTCAAAGGAGTGAAGCCATTAGTCATCCATTTTGGGATCTTTGGTTGTCCATTATACATTCATATACCCAAGGAGAAGAGGATGAATCTAGAATCCCCCAGAAAGGATGGAACCTTTGTTGGATATATAGAAAATTCAAAATGTATTACCCCTAGGGTGAACCCCAAATTGTAAATGCAAATGTACTTAAGTTGTTGAGCTATTTTACATCATTTTTCATGCACCTTCCATGGTATAGTGTGCACATGTACTGCACACTAAAATGGTGAAGTGTGCACATTCTAGGATACTGCACACAACAAAATTAAGTACGCTCGATTTTTAGGCCATAGAGCCTTTTTGTATATGCTTTGTTTTATAGGCTAGTGAGCCAGTTATTATAAGCTAGGAGGCTTATGTGTTGAATTAGGCCGAAGAGCCTAGATGCTAAAAGCTAGTGGGACTATTTTTGTATGTGTAAATACTCCTATCGTTAATATAATACATCGTTTCATGTAGATTGACCATGATAAAAGAATACGGGGGACTAAACTCCACTAGTTGGGGAAAGGGGGATAAAATTCAAGGATAAGGGGCTAAGTTAGGGAGATTAAGCCAAAAAGGAATATTATATTAATATTCCTTAAATTACAAAGTATGGATAATTATTTTATATTAAGTTATAAGGATAGGGACAAGTGGGCCAAAGTATCTCTCAACATGACAAGTGTCAAGTTGGGAACATGCATACATATAGTTTGGACTTAGTTCATTTTCCCATTCATTCCTTCCATCATCATGCACTCACTCATTCAACTATCCTACATACCTTCCTGTCACCATACCTGTACCCATACCCATACCTGTACCTAGATATGTACATGTATCTATACTTGGTTAGCTTGGGAGTTGGACTGAAGAGGCAGGTTTCTAGGCCCATGGGATATTGAAGAGGCAATTTTTTAGGCCCATGAGAAATTATGTCTAGGTGAGAGAATTGTTGGGAATTGATTTCCCAAAGGTGCCAAACTGCAGCTATAGGGCTCTGATACTTCCTGTATAAAGTCCCAAAAGAGTTTTTGTGTGTATATGTTTTAATTTTGTATACAATTCAAACAATTTATGTGGTATAGCCCAATTGGATGTTGGGGATGTTACAATATGGTATAAGAGCTACAATTTTCAACACTAAGACTGGATGGGCCGAGCAAGTTGAATTGTAAATAAATTTCACAGAGAATTATTTCAAAGTGGTCAAATTTCAAGTTACAGTGTGCCCATGGTAAAAATCAGAAACAAATGCGAGGAATTGGGAAAAAGCCCCAGTTTCTATTGTAAAATTCATGGGAAAAATTGACAAATTTGTCTAAGTAGTGAGATATTCTTAATTTAATATCTATTCTAGCAAATTCAAATCTGGAATTGGTCAAATTTGAAGTTATAGGGAGGCCATGACAGATGGAGCGAGATTAGTTGATTAAAATTCTCAAATTGTGAATTGAGTTTGGGAAAAATTCGTTCCAGGAATGTCAACCAACAATTGTTTATTTTTGCAGAGGTTGATTTGGTGTTATCATGGTGAAATTGAACAAATTCCATAGTTATCGAATGTTTATGGTGAAAATTGGGAAAAAGTCAAGCAAAAGCCCCAATTTTTTCAGCGGGATTCACGAGGAATTGATGGGAATAAAAAAGAATGTGTTCATGTGTGCACACTAAAAATGCATGATGCACAGTGAAAATCTTGTGATGTGTGGAAATTAAGGGTGTGAGAGTGCACATACTTAATTTTGGCACTGCACATTGCAGAGTGGTAATGCACAAAAATTATTGGCACGCAGGTGTGAGCACTTAAATTTGGCGTTGCACGGTACAGAGTGGTAATGGTGTAAACCATTCATCAAACATATCTTTTATGAAGAATTTATAGGAAAAACAATGGAGGGCAAATTTTAAGACCCAACTGACTTTGAAGGGCCATAACTTTCTGCTCTGAAATCAGATTGAGGCACAAAAGACGTATATGGAAAGCTATTGAACCATAGAAAGAAGTCCTAGAGATGAATTCAAATTATAGGCATGTTAAAAATGTTTAATATGACACAAAAGGTGCATGTAGCATTCCAGACCAAAAACATTAATTGGCCTAAAACTTCAACACGAAGTAACTAACAACCCATAACCCAGAAAGAGGTGAAATTTGGATAGACTATCCAAAATGTGTATATGAAGAAAAAACATTGAGCTCTTACCAAAATTCCAATGGAGTAGGTGAAAAAATTCATAATTACCACATATATTTGCACCAAGTTGAAGTGTGAATAGGAGAAATTAATGGAAAATTTTCAAATGACCATAACTTTCTACTCAAGACTTAGAATTGAGCATAGGAGCAGTTATTAGAAAGGTATTGGATAGGGGAGTCTAATTATCCACGCAAAACATTGATTAGGAAGTTAATTTTCACAAGATATCAGAAGATGGAATTATGATTCATTATTGAAACATAATTGTACATATTTTCATAATTTTTTTAAATTATTTATCCTAACAAATTTTTTTGCCTACACATTTTTGCAGAGTTAAAAACTTTTAGTTCTTAAGAGGTGAGAAGGTTGAAATTTAGTTAAATATAAGAAAAGGTACTCAAGGAAAGAGTGCTATGACAAAAATATTTCATAAGATGATCAAAATACAAGACTACAAAATGTTAAGGTATGAATCTGGGTTTAGCCATAAAGTCTTGGGAAGCCACTATAGGAAGTCCACTCATGTTAGTCAAGTATTCAATGCAATCCAGGTGAAGGAATAGAGCATGTAGTGAATGAATTAGTGAAATTACATTCACTCCCAAAGAAACCAACATACATATTAATAAATACATTGGAGTCATATCTATTATAAAAGGAATTGACTATTAGAATGATAGTAATCAGATAAAGAAAGAGGCTTAATTCATATATGGATAAAGAGTGCATCAATATGGCATGATGGAAGGGTATTATGCAAGTCAGGTTGAAATCAGATTGGTCAAGATAGGAGAAAGTAATATTCATCAAGAAAATCCAAGTACTAATATGATCATATAAGGAAGGGATAAATTAAATACCTCAAGAAAGAAGTTGGTGTTAAATATCCAAGGTTAATCAAAAAATATGACTGCAAATATAATTGGGTCATGTAGGAGTTGGATGAGAGGGATCTGAATAATAGTGGAATGTTGAAAATTAATATTAGCATAATATGTATTTGCAAGTCCATGAACATCCTAGGATATTGGAAGAAGAAATCATGAGGTAGTTATCAAGTTGATGGGAATGCAAGACAACACTCTGGGAGGGAAAGAAAGAATAATAGAGGATTTTTGATGCATTCCAAAGGTATTGAAGATATTTCTACAATAGCACGAAGATGTCAAATCCAAGAAAGAATTAAAAGTGAAATGAATCTCTATAGAGAGTCAATAAGGAACCATGAAGAAGAAACTAGTTCTATAAATGGTTTTGAATGCAAAATAGATGGTGCCTGAGAAGAATCCATCTCAAGTGGCATAGAGCCATGAGTGACATTTCCAGGGGGTGGAAGTATCACTTGAAATTAAGAAGGTAAATTAAAAGAAATATTAAGTACTTTTAATTAATTCTATGCATCTATAAAAGGATGCATATATGCATCCTTACAGTAGGCTAGAGATTGGCTATGCAAGCCAGGTTTGAGGCTAGTTGGCAAGGAGAAGAGAAGAGTGCAAGAAAACTCAAATAATAAAGTATTCAATCAAGAAAGAGATGAAGTAGTTCAGTCTAAAAAGTAAATGGATGTTGAAGATCCAAAGTCTATAAGACAACATGATTGGAATTATAATTCATCCAAGTATGAGTTGGGATAGATGGATTTAGGAAATAAATAAAAGTTGAATGTTAATATCAGTTTAGTATTTGGATGAAAAAGAAAAGGAAGCCAAGAGTGATTTGTCTAGAAAGTGATTAGGTCATAAATAATCATGCACAATGGTTACAATGAGGAGAACATGAAGATTCATGAATCCAGAAGAATTGAATACTTCTGGGATAAACAAGGAAAAGTGATACAGGGAGAAAGAAGTTGTTGCAATTACTATAGAAACAAGTATGTTGTGGCTTGTTGGGACAACCATAAAGTGAGAATGTTTGCATGTTTGCAAGCATTTCTATTAATGTTGTTTCATATGGAAGGAAGCAACATAAAGTTGGAATGTTGATTATAAGACTGATAAAGATGCATGATAGCTTCTACTGTAATCAACTAATCAGGTAGAATTAAATTCGTTTAATGGTAGCCATGCAAGTAAGTATTTCTCTTTTGAAATTTATGTTTCATAAATTCCAAGGGAAATTCAAGTAATAATTTCCCCAAATTGAATTTTTATAATACGCAGTATGGTATTGTTCAAGTGCATTAACATGAATAAGTTACTACTATTTGTGGTAAAGGCTAGAGGCCTATTATAGATATCAAAGATTTTTAGATTTTGAATGCACACAATGACATAGTATCATGTCATGTTAATTTGGTTATGAGGTAATAACCAAAGAAATAAAAGATAAGAACTTGTTATAGGAATGATGCTAAAAAATCTAGTCATGTATGAGACCATGAGAAGGTTGCATATGTCAAGGTATGGATATAGAATGGTTATGTGCCACACAAATACCAATGAGCTTCCTACCTTTAAGTAAAACTTAGACTGCAACCTTTTTTCTAACACTAATGCAAACCACAAAATTATATTCTTCGTGTAGTGTTCGAGTCGAAAAGGAAGGCATCCAAATAATCAAGAATACAATGGGAAGTGTGTGGAGAATATGTCAAGACATTGGCCATATTTCCAATTTATGAATGGTGAGATACATGACTTAGATAAAGATCATTCTAAAAATCAATACAAAGGTGCATTGAATAAATAGGCATTGAGAGTTGCACTCATGTATAGTATGTGGCAGAGTTGCACTCATACATGATATAATTGTATACTTAAATGCATTTGCTGAATGCATTTTGTGAGCGCATGAATATATATTATTGCATGGAAATAACTATTCTAATGGATGAAATATTTCTAAATCATGGAGTTGAGAACATTTCAGGAGTAGTTATACATTGCAACAAGAAAGTTGCAAGTCATGTAGTCACATGAGCATTGGCTAGAGGAAATTTTCTGTTCAGAAAAATAAGTGATGAACTTACTGATATTAATTATGAACATGCATATATATAGAATGATAATTCATTCTATATAATAAATTTTTTTGTAGTTGTGATTGAATTGACCAGTGTAGACAATCCTAAGATCATGTTATAAGGTTTTTTAACATATTGCAAGGAAAGTATGATGTACAGGAAATACTGACAATTTGTTGTCTCAATGCAAGATATAATCATCAAAGGAAAAATGGTATTCAGACTGGTTCTTGTTGAAAGCCAGAAGGAAGACTGCATCCTATTATTGCAACAACAATAAAATTAAAAAAAAATATTATGAAATATAATTTCATATTTTGGGAAAAGTCAAATTCCTTATGAAATTAATTTGATTTCTAAAATGGAATTTTTATAATGTTATCTCGTGATCACTGCATGTGTGTGATGTAGATGAGATATTCTTGATTAAATTTGGAATGCAGGGAAAGAACAACTACTATTGAGGACACTAAATCCCTATAATTGTAGAACTTTGGGGGGGTTCTGGTAATGGGTTAGCACTCTCCTTGTGTGTGAAATCCTTGGCAAGATGGATTACTAAAGTATTGTGTAGCAGTGAAGGGATTCTTGATCTTGGAATGGTGAGTGAAACAAGGAGGAGGAAACCCAAGGATTTTTATGGCATGGTAGATGCCATAAGGAGGGTGTGTAAAATGCAACAATGAGTTGAATTATTCCCAGAAGTAGCTCTATGGAATAGATCAATTGACTTCCAGCTGTAGTACGAATACCAAAATTGGTGCTGGAATGTAGAGCACCAAATGGATAATAATATTCCAATAGCTAAGGCTTGGAGATTTTTAAATATTTTGAATGGTACATGGTATATAATGCACTGAGGACAATGCATAAATAAGGGGAGGGGATTGTAATACCCCTAGGGTGAACTCCAAATTGTAAATGAAAATGTACTTAAGTTGGTGAGTTGTTTTATATCATTTTTCATGCACCTTCCATGGTATAATGTGCACATGTACTACACACTAAAATTGTGAAGTGTGCACATTCCAGGATACTGCACACAACAAACTTAAGTGTACGTGATTTTTAGGCCAGAGAGGCCGTGTATATAATGTGTTTTATAGGCTGGTGAGACAGTTATTATAATATAGGAGGTTTATGTGTTGAATTAGGCCGAAGATCCTAAATTCTATGTAATGTTCCCAAGCCAAAACATTCTTGTTGGAAACACTAACTATTCATTGTTTATTGTTGTTTGGATGTGTGTTTGTAGGTTTACTCATGATGTTGCACATCAGGGTTTATATTATGGATATTATAGAAATGACATGATAGATTTGAAGAATATACCATAAACAAAGATAAGATACAATAATAAACACCAATATAAATCCAACAATGTCAGATCTGACCTTTATTTAAATAGTAGATAGATCATGTAACCAAAGATCTGCATATTTGGAAGAAAACCACAGTAATATCCAAACTGGAATGATAGTTGCTACAATAATAACCAATACTGATGTTAATATCCTTCAAAGGTAGACTAATGAGAAGATACAATCCTCCAAAGGATAATAATTACAAGATATGAATGATAAGATGAAACCCTGGCCCTATGAAGTGTCAAACCCCCAAAGTGGATGAGTTGCACACTATCCTAGTTGATGTAGATACCCAAGAATTTGATCCTCCTCTTCCTATGCTCCAAATGACTCCAAAATATCCCAGAGTGTAGATCGGGCCACTATAACCCCACTGGCAAAGTCTCAGGATGAATGGTGAAGTTATAACCCTCCAAATGAGCAAACCCCTAACTGGTTTGCACCCTCCTAGATGATTGAAGCCCCAATTATTTATCCTCTCTCCTAGAGACCTCCAACTACTACAAAAATCACTGAGATGATAGATCGGGGAAATGCAACCCCAATGGTGAATTTTCAAGATGAATAATGAATATATGAGCTACCAAATGATAGAAACCTCTTTCTGTAGCGCACCCTTCTCTTCTTCAACTCATGACAAACTCTAGGAAATAATCTAATAGAGAAACCTCCTCCTGAATATGATAGAAATGATGTACTAGGCCATACAAAGAATACCTAGATATTACTTTTCCCAAGATCCTTCTCCTCTCTTCAGATCGAACTGATCTCTACAAGATGATGCACCCTCCAGCTGAAAACCCCCTTAGGATGTGCAATGTTACTCCTATGCCAATGGATGTGGGCTATGCTGTAATGTAGAATGGTGTGGGAGGAATGTTGCACCTCCAGGACCAAGCTTGGATCAAGGAAGGTGGAATCTTTCACCACCGAGTTGATCTCTAGGGTTTTAGTCTCAAAATCCTCAAAACTGCTTGTGCTCAAGAGCCCAAATGAAAATGATGATAATAATTCAGAATGACTTAGAAGTGTGCCCTTCCTTTGTTTTATACTCCTAGTCTATTACTTTGTTGAGTTAGCTAACCCTAGGGTTGGCTCCTATATTTTCTCCACATTTTCTTTTATTTCATTAAGTTACCCTTTTCCTCCCAAAGTCAACTCAGTAATATAACTTTGTGCTTAGGCAATGGATTTTGGTTGACTTTATCCCCATGATGCATGAGACTATAGTCTAGTGGGGACAACTAGACTACTGAGTCTCTCCAAACCTATTCATCAAGAGGTGGGGGACATTACAGTCTCCCCTGCTAGAAATTGCTTTCCCACAAACAATTCTGGACCTGTCTCCTGGACCATCAGTTCACCTTCCCAAGTAGCATCCTCTATGGGTAAATTTTTTCACTTGACCAAATATTCCTTGATGCATCGCTTCCTTAAATTATTCTCCCAGACTTCTAATATCTCCTCTTGTATCAATATCAATTGCCCTTCTTCATCCAAAGGTGGAAGTTCCTCAATAAGAATGATGTGTTTACCAATGGCTCTCTTAAAGAATGAAACATGGAAAGCATTGTGTATTTTTCTTTCTTGTGGTAGATCAAGCTCATATGCCATGGCCTCTACCTTTATTTTGACCCTGTAAGGACCAAAAAAGTGAGGTTGGAGATTTTTTGTGCCACTCCTATTAATGGATTCCTGTCTGTACGGTTGAAGCCTCAAATAAACCAAATCATGAGCCTCAAATGTGCAATCCACCCTATTCTTTTCTGCATGTACCTTTTGCTGATTTTGTTCCCTTTGTAGGTGGTTCGTAAGTTCTCTAAGTATATATTGACTCTGTTGAATCCAATCCTGAACCATGGGAGCCCGACTGTCACCAAAGACAATATTCACAAATGAGAGGGGATCATAACTGTATAAGGCTCTAAATGGTGGCATACCAATATACATATGATGGGTGGTGTTGTAACAATATTCCCCCAAATGAAGCCATTTAACCCATGCCTTATGCTGACCTAACACATAATTTTTGAGGTAGCCTTCAACCCATTTTTTGACTATCTTTATTTGGCCATATGTTTGAGGATGATAGCTGGTACTAGGGGTTAAGACCATGCCTACCAACCTGAATAGTTCCTGCCAAAAGGTTCTCATATACCTATTGTCCCTGTCACTCACAATGGTTTTGGGTAAACCATGAAATCTGAAGACCATCTGAAGAAAAAATATGCAACTTGTGTTGCACTGTAGTCTGTGGCAATGGAGAAAAAGTGTGCAAACTTGGTTAACCTGTCTACCACCAAAAAAATGCAATATTTTCCTTGGGCTTTGGGCAATCCTATGATGAAATCCATAGATATGATTTCCCATTTGTGATAAGGGATGGGAAGTGGTTGTAGTAATATTTTTGGGTGGGTGTGTTCATCCTTGTTTACCTAACAAGTGGTGCATCACATCTTCCTTCAATCCCTTCCAAGCAAATCTCTCTCGTATCTACCTATATGTCTTGATGAACCCTTGATGCCCTACTACTGGTGAGTCATGACATGCTTGTAGCACTTTGGATTTAAAGGTTGAGTCAAGGACCAATAATATTTGACCGTTGTAGTATATGATGTCATCCATAATTATGAAGTTTTCATCTTGTACCTGTCCATCCATAAATTCTCATGAAAAATGTTCTTTGAGTATTCCACCAAAAGGTGGGCCTTCCAGTCCACTGAGATGTCAATCATGGCATAAACTAATGGTCTTATGAATAAAGAATATTCCACCACATTATTCTTCCCTTTGACAAACTCAATGTCAAATTCATAATCCTAGATTTTTATCACCCAATTATGTTTCCTCTCATTTGAGTCTTTTTTATCCAAAAAGTACTTGAGGTTGTTGTGATCTATCCCCACAATGAATTTTTCCCCAAACAAATAGTGCCTAAACTTAGCCAATGCATGCATGATGGATAACATATATTTATCAAATATGGTGTAGAGAAGCTTATGATCCCTCAATTTTCAGATTTCATAGACAATAGTGTGCCTATTCTGCATAAACACTCCTCCAATTCCTTCCCCTGAGGAATCACACTCCATTGTAAAGGGTTGTGTGAAATATGGTAGAGCCAATAGTAGAAAAGTACTCATCACCTTCTTCATTTTGTCAAAGGTCAACTGTGCTTATGGACTCCACTTGAATTCCCCCTTCCTAGTCAAATCGGTCAAAGGTGTGCAAAGTTGAGATAAGCCTTTGACAAACCTCCTGTAATAGAAACATATGCCAAGAAATCCTTTCAATTCTGTGAGGGTCTTAGGTGTGGGCCAATCAATTATAGCTTGTATCTTCTCTTGGTGTACCAGTACCCCCTTCACCCCAATGATGTGTCCCAAATAAAATAAAGGACCTCTATCATTCCAAACTCACATTTGTATTCCTTAGGATATAAAGATTTCTCTTCCATGATAGCTAGAATATGCTCTACATGCTAAAGATTCTCCTCCCAAGTTTTGCTATAGATCAACAAGTCATCAAAGAATACTAAGAGGAACTTCCTTAGTTGCTTGTTGAATACATGGTTCATGCAATATTGGAAGGTGGATGGTGCATTAGTTATCCCAAAATGCATCACCAAGAACTGTTGGCCCTTGACCAAGTTTTGGAGATTTTTGGTCATGTTTGACCTCTTTTGGGACTTCGACATGTTGGTTGAAGGTAGAGCGCAAGTCTAAGTGGATATTGCGGGATCTCAACCCCTTTTTAGGGAAGTTTTGGGTTAGGTTTTATGTAATGGGTATGGGATTTTGGCCCATGGTTTTACCCATGTTTAGGCCAATTTTGTAATGTATAAATAGATAGCTAGGTGATGTAAGAAAGGGCCAATATGCTAAGTGCTAGAGTTCTATCTATGTGATTTTACAAAGGCTTTGTGCATAGTGTATGTTGAGACTTGCAGAGCTAAGTGAAAGTGATTGTAAGAATACTTTTTGCTTCAACCTATCTTGGGGAAGGAGGATCTGGCGAGGTGCACACGAATCTCCTATCATATGTAGAGTGGCTTCTTGTGGCTTTGTGCTTGTATAAGATTGAGAGAAGATAATAAAGAAGATAAGATTTGGTGGACATAGCCCCACACTGGGGTGAACAACGGATATCCTTTGTTATGGTTTCTTTGTGAATTTTGGTTATTGTCTTGTGTATATAATTTAAGCTTAAGTACAGTAATGAATGCTTAGATGAATCTAGTATGATAGCTTAGTGCTTAAGTGATGTGAATAAATGCTAGATATGGTCTTTTTCCATGTGCTAAGTGTTAGATATGGTTGAATACTGCGTGGTTATGTAATTAGGGTTTGGATTTGTGATGTGAATAAGGGTTAAATACTGATGAATGCTAACTGCTAAGTGATTTGTTAGATTAGTGTAATGACAGATCTGTGTCCCAGTTAAGGTTGTAGACACTTGAGTCCTGTAACCACCCCTGCCTCTACCTTGGGTGAGACTTAATCTGCTTCGCAGGTGTTGCTGAAAGGGTCGGTGGTTAGGGTTTTGTTGGTGTGTTGTTGAAGCATTGAACGTTGGGTCTGCCCCTGTGCCAAGAAATGGTTCCATTGCCGGGACGTGAAATTGTGATTGTTGGGAACTGAAGAAAATAAAACTATGTGCATAGATTTGTTTCTTTAGTGAACAATATTCCACTTGACTTGTGAAGCTTTGTGCTAAGAAGAGAAGTACGATATGAAGAAAAGAGGTAAGATATTGAAGCTTTGTGCTATGATAAAGGTAAGATAAGTAAAAGTTTTTGTTTCAAAAGTATGGATCTAGGTATGTTTGATAAAATTTTTCCTAGTCTGAAAACTAGGGCATAGTTAGAAGAAAGACGATTTGATATGTATATATCTAATAGAAGTAATGAAAGATATGTTATTCCTATGCATAGAAATAATGTTTGGACTAGCAAATGGATGCGGGATCTTAGAAACATTTTTTTGCAGGTTAGTTACTATGATCCCAGTGCGCAGTACAGGAAAGGTTGGGGATCATTTAAGAGAAAGAGAGGATTAACCCTTTGTTACAGTTGCAGAATACTAGGACATCTTGCTAAGGAATTCCCTAGTAGAAGACCTAGTTGTATTTGCTGTAAATCTATGGACCATGAAGTTTTGGATTGTCCTAGAATGATTGCTAAAGTTGAAAAGATGAATATGAAACAAGAAAACTATGAGACATGCCAAGAAACTAATGATATGATAAAACCCCAGAAAGAATTAGAGAATGTATTAATACAGATGAAAGAAACCTTGAATGATCATAGAAATATCAACTTAACAGAGATCTTAAAAGAGAAAGAGTACATAGAAAAAAAAATAGGATACTTTGACATAGACTGTGTCCTGGATGAGGAAACATAGGTGAATATCATGACATAAAGAACTTGGTGAATTTTGGGAAAGCCTGCTATGATTCCTTCATTAGGAGGAATAGGATTATTTAGAGGAAAGATGATAACCCTATGTGAAAGACTTACCCATACATCTATGATTTCTCATGGCACTTCGATAGAAGAAGAATTTGAGATCATTAATTTTGTTGAGAACAATGCCCCATTTGCTATCTTGCTAGGAAAAAACTGGATTGAGAAAGATCAAATACAAAGGAAACAAGAAGAGGAGGATCTAGAACAGAAAAAGAAATAACTAAGAGATTTCATGGCCAAGAGAATGATGCACTTACTAGAAGAACAAGAGAACCAGTCGAAGCTACTAAGGACCAAAGATATGGATGTCAAAGTTGAAAGGACACAAGAAGATTGGAGACATCTGTCTATGCAAGAGAGTAGAGAACCTACCCCAGAAAGAGAAGAAGTATTACCCTTGAATCCTATGAAATACCCTCCATAGTGAAAATTTATCATGCCAATAGGAGATAAGAATGATAATGGAAAGAGGAAACTAGTGATTCAGATCACACGGAAGAAGGCCAGAAATCTCAGTAAGAAGAGGGAAAAGTTAGAAAAATTGCAAGAAGTTCCTGTGAAGACTTCACAGAAGGAAGGTTTCCAGAACTTGAACTTCGCCAGAATATCAGTAAAATAGAGATTGGAACTTCTCCATGACGAATAAATATGACCATTGGAGGCAATATGACCATTCAATCGATGCTCCCAAATGGTTATGAAAGAATTTATGGCCCGAAAGTTCACCATTGGACTGTTGGGACTGTTCCATAAAATATGGAATTGCATTGAATAAGGCTTTGCAACCCATTGAAAGAAACCGTTACGACAATATCTATTTATCCCATCGAGTGTTGCACCGAGAACACTTTTTTCAATTGTGATTATCTAAGCCCATAAAGAACTAGTTGATTTTGTGCAGTGATCATTGAGACCTTTCCATCCATTCTGTTACATTGACTATTGTTCATTGACATGAGATATAATATCTTGAGTGTGCATGTCGGACGCAATTAGTGTAGAATTTTTTTTTTCCGAAGAGATTCTAATAGACCTCATGGATGAGAGGGTGATTTCTGAAAGTATCCAAGCCTCATCAATGTGAGGAGTGCAAGCCTCCTTGTCAACTTCTCATGGATATGGACCATCCCGAGTTGTGATCGAGAAAAGAAACAAGCATCGTGATGACTTGTAGAATGCGAATCTAATTCCATCCATCCTACCCAACTACATCCCACCTCTGGCTGGTGTGGTGAGTCGTGGCAGTGTCCCGAGGGACTGTGACTACATAGTCATCACTGTGTACCTTCCGAATGGAATACAAGTAGTCAAACTGAAGTTGGAGAGGATTCCAACCCTGAAGATCAGTGACTATAACCTAGGAGACCGCAATAGCTATGGCATGCTCGCACATCATAAATATTTGACCAATACCAAGGGGAATAATTTGAAGATAATCCCCTAGCCATGGACTATGGACATCGCAAGGTCCACTCTCTTGAACATGATGAAGATACCACATTTTGGAAGGCACCAGGAGGTTAATGCATGCGTTAAGCTCCTATTTTCATGCTTCCATGGTGGGTATCTATGGTTCAACAAATGCATCACCGTTGATCCAACGTTGATCCATAGGATCACTAGATTGAGCATGCAGGGACCAGATCCATAAGACTTTTACCCAAGGAAGGTTGCATACCGTGCCCTAGAACAGAAGATCAAATACACCTATGTCGATGTAGAGAAAGGGATGCAAGGCTGCAAGGTAGCCTCCATTCAGAATGGTGCAATGCACCTTTCTTACCAGTTGATTGTTGGTAAGATAGTTTGAAAGAACAAACCCATGTAGGTCACAGGGTTTGTCATTGACTTCATAGGAAAATGTGTGGAAGGACTACAGATGAACTGGGCTAGTTACATAGTAAATCAGTTAGAATTGGATTGTCATGAAGCTCATAATTAGGGCTATGAGTTCCATTTTAGCTGGTTGTTGATCCTCATCGCATTCATTGCTTGGGAGATGCTGAAAGGTGCGACCTTCCCTGACATTGAGTCGTTCGAGCCATTAGCTGCGAAGTTCACCACACTATGGTATTTTAGCAATATGGGGAAATAATGGAAGTCGAATGCAACATTCCATACCTACTACCTATAGTTGAAGAGGGCTATTAAGTATTTCCCTTGTATGACGTGGAACACCCTGGACAGGTTCAGGCCCCTTATGAATTTCCACACAGATAGGAATTTTATTTATATTACTGCACACACAGATGAAAGTAAAGAAGAGCTTCAATCCTACTACAAGCTCACAGAGGAGGACCTGGAAGAAATCACTAAGGAATTGCCCACATAGTTCCTTATACAAGTCGACCAGGCAACACTATTCGAACCCAACCTCATTGGAAGTTTGGTGGTTACTCGCAAAGAGTATGATGCACCCAGTAGTAGCAGGAAGAAAAATAAGGAATATATATAGGAAATACCCATCACATCAGAAGAGACTGCATTAGATTCACCTAGCGGAGGAGGAGACGAGGAAGTGGAAAAATAAGAGAAAGAAGGGGAAGAAGACAAGCATAATCAGGGTAAAGTAACATTGCTTAAGAACCCCCTTGAAGAGTCAAAGACATTCAAGAAAATAAAGGTTTCCCTGATGAAACCTACATCACGAAAGAATTCCAAAGAGACTAAGATGAAGATACAGACTGTACTCATGGTCAATGACTTCAAATTCATTATCATAGATGTATCATATGCCTCAGAAGATATTTTATAGAGAACTGAAGCCAAATGAGAAACCATGTATTAAAGGATTGAAGCAGAGCTGAGAGGAGTACAACAAGCCCTTCACTCTAGCCGCATAGTGTCCATTGCACCCCTGTCACTAGAAGAAACAAAGTTGGGAGATGAGCCTACCCAACTCTGTAGAATAGTTGATGCGACTGAAGCTCGCCTTGATTGTGTGCAGGAAGAAAAAGAATAGGCCATAGTGGCCCTGAGGTAAGCACAAGAGTAAATCATAGATCAATGCCGAGTTTCACAACAAGAGAAGGACGACCTCCAAATTAAGTTCAAAGAGGATAGAGTGCAGATCCAACAGGAGAAAGAATAACTGCTCACAGAGAAGGTTGGAGTTAAAGAAGAAGCCCACAAAGCACTCCGGTCTGTGATGGGCTTAGAGCAAATGGAGGAATACCTCTTGGAGAGTTAAGTGGAAAAGCTTGCTGATGTCGTTCAATATATTCAACAGAGAATAATAGAACTGGATCTATAAACAGTGCCAAGCACTTTGCAAGAAGTGCGATACCAGAGAGAAGCAACTTGCCAAAGTTCATTTGAAAGGATAAAAGCATTAGCCATGGAATGTAAAAAACTATGTAGTCATAGTGAGTAGAATTATGAGTGCCTTACCAAGGACCCTGAATTGAAAACATTGGAGTCACAACTCCAGGAAGAAAAGAAACAAGAAACAACAATACAAGTGCAGTTAAATCCATTTTCAGTAGTCAAGCGAATGAAAAGATCCCAAGAGTAGCATATGGATCAACAACAGGTCCATTCCATACAAAGAAAAGTCATGGAAGTGACTCAGAAGATCCAGCTAGTCGAGGATGCATCTTTCCTACTTTTTGAGGAGATTTAAGGCCGAGGAGCAGAGCTGGAAGGAGTAGTCACTTCGGTAGAACAATTCTTAGAGGGAGCTGTGAACGAGGCAATTATTCAAGAGTTCATCGAACAAGAGGCCTTAGCACATCAACAAGTTGAAGTAGCTTGAGCCAAGCTCAAGGATTTTGAGGCAGAGTTACCCAGACCAGAGTGACTCGGGATGAGTCACAGGTGAGTGTTGGGGGTCTGTTGGCCCTTTACCAAGTTTTAGAGATATTTGGTCATGTTTGACCTCTTTTGGGACTTCGACAGGCTGGTCGAAGGTGGAGCGCAAGTCGAAGCGGATATCGTGGGATCTCAACCCCTTTTTAGGGAATTTTTGGGATTACGATTTATGTAACATGTATGGGATGTCGGCCCATGGGTTTACCCATGTTTAGGACCATTTTGTAATGTATAATTAGATAGCTAAGAAATGTAATAAAGGGACAATATGTTAAGTGATAGAGTTCTATCTATGTGATTTCAAAGGCTTTGTGTATAGTGTATGTTGATACTTACAGAGCTAAGTGAAAGTGATTGTAAGAAGGCTTTGAGCTCAGGGAAGGAGGATCTAGCGAGGTGCATGTAGATCTCCTGTCCTATGCAGAGTAGGTTCCTATGGCTCTATGCTTGTAGAATATTGAGAGAAGATAACAAATAAGAGAAGAGTTGGTGGACATAGCCCCACACTGGGGTGAACCACGTATATCCTGTGTTATGGTTGCTTTGTGCATTTTGGTTATTGTCTTGTGCATATAATTTAATATTAAGTGTAGTAATGAACATTTAGAGGAATCTAGTATGATAGCTTAGTGCTTAAGTGATGTGAATAAATGCTAGATCTGATCTTTTTCCATGTGCTAAGTGCTTAGATGTGTTAGATCTGGTTGAATACTGCGTGGTTCTGTAATTAGGGTTTGGATCTGTGATGTGAATAAGGGTTAAATACTGGTGAATGCTAAATGATAAGTGCTTTGTTAGAGTAGTGTAATTACAGATCTGTGTCCCAACTAAGGTTGTAGACACTTGAGTCCTATAACCACCCCTTCCTCTACCTTAGGTGAGACTTCATATGCTTCGCAGGTGTTGCTGAAAGGGCCGGTAGTTAGGGTTTTTTTGGTCTGTTGTTGAAGCATTGAACCCTGGGTCTGCCCCTATGCCAACAAGAACTCATAGTGACCATAGTGAGATATGAAAGAAGTCTTGGGTATATCTTTCTCCCTCATATTTATTTGATGATAGTCAAAGCGTAAGTCAATCTTTGTGAAGTATACAACCCCATGGAGCTCATCCAATAGCTCATAAATTATTTGGATGGGGTATCTATTCTTGATTGTCTTCTTATTTAAATCCCTATAATCAATACACAAGTGCATGGTCCCATCCTTATTTTTCACCAACATTACTGAAGATGCAAAGGGGATGGAACTTCTCCTAATGTGGCCCATGTCTAATAGTTCTTTAATGTCCTTCTCAATCTCATCTTTATATTTCTTGGGGTGCTTATAAGGAGTGGTGATGACAGGTTTTGCTCCCTCCTCCAACTCTATGATGTTATCAAACCCCCAATCTAGTGGTGCTCCTGGTGGTATGGGTTCAAAGACCTTGTTCTGCCTGTCAACGATTCTATGAATCTCTAGTGAGTAGTGAGTATCCCCTTTCTTATCCAGCATAACTAATATTCTACATTATTTTGCATATGCAATGTATTCTCTCCTAAAGATGGCCTCCATGTGCTTTGTTGTTACCACTCTTGGTGTGTTTCTTGTCATGCCCTTGAGAACTACCCTTTTCCCATTTTCCTCTATGAAAGACATCTCCATGGTCTTGTAGTTTGTAGTGATTGGCTCCAATGTACTAAGACACTAAAATAAAAGGCTAATGTTGGTGTCTGGAAGGTCCATTACATACAAATATTGTGCCAAATCATGCCTTCCCAATGGAAGCTTCATTCCTGGAATGTATCTGTCACAAGGCATAGTGTGCCCCCCTGCTACCTCCACACGAAACCCCTCAAATTCAATTGTAGGTATGTGTCATATTTGCAGTAGGGTTGAGTCAATGAAGTTGTTTGAATCACCCCCATCAATGAGAGTTGAAACCTTCTTACCTTGTAGTACCCCTCTCATCATGAAAGTTTTGAATTTAGGTACCCCACTAATTTATGCTAGTGTTACCTTCTCATCTGTTGCAAGGTCATGCCCTGCATCCTCCTCTTCTATGTTTTCTATGGGATCTACCTCTATGTTATGTAGATTGACGAAACCTTCCTCCTCCTCATAATCAAATATCACTTCAAAGTAGTGAGCCTTGACCTTACCCATGCATTTGTGTGTTGCATCCCAAGGTTCCTTGTAGGTGAAGCATGACTGCTTCCTTCTCAATTCCCTCCTATTGGTCTCATCCATTCTACCTCTTCCTTGGTCAAACCCCCTTTGGTCTCTTCCCCCTTGGTTCATGGGAGGTATTTGGTCTCTACCCCTTTGGTTTAGAGGAGGTGTAGGGGTAACTCTTGTCTTTGTTTCTGATCCCAAGTCCCTATTATTCTATATAGCATCTTGTAAGTTGGTAGGATTAAAATTCTTGACCCAACCCCTTAAGGGATCCATAAACCCCTTTGCAAAGAGCATCATAAGTCTCACTTGAGACACATACTGCACCATAAGTGATATCCTCTGAGACTCTTCTATGTATACCTCTTGTGATTTTGTCTATCCAAGTTGGGTGAGTTCCCTAAAATGTAGCTCTGGATCCCCCTGGGAAAACCTGTCAATGAGCCTCTATGTAAACTCTGTGTAAGCGATGATATGACTGTGATCTAGTGTGGTTAACCCATGGCACCACCAATAATCATATTTTCCTTCCAAGTACATGGTGTAAATCTTGATGGAATTCATCTCTCTCATTGGGTTAAGTTGTAGGTAGGTATCAAGTTTCTGCACCCACTCTTGCGCAGTCACCTTCGAAGATCCATCAAAGTATGGGATTTATAGTTATGCATGTGATACTATTTGGTATTACCCCTAAACTTGATCCCACAATACTAATCCATTGTGACTTACCTCTATAACCCTACACTCAATGAGTTGTATTCCCTAGCATACCACTCAAAATTTTCCTCAATTTTATTATCATAGTTGTGTTGTGGCTGGTTATCCAAGAATGTAGGAAGGTAGGGTCTAGGGGTAGTCCTACTATAGGTTGGTCCCTAAGGAACCCCTCATCCATAACTATGTAACTCAGTTTGGCAGTGAGGGATATGCTCCAGATGAGGCCTAGTGCCCCCATGAGATCCACTGGCTTCTTTGTTTGCATGGATTTCTGGTCCCTTCCCTGTATGGGTCATCTGTAGTAGGAGTTGCAGAATATTCACTTGGTTGGAATTTATCTTCTTCAAGGTATCCATCATTTCAAATTGTCCCCTGCACATTGTTTCCTAATTTTCCTATAGATGATGTTCATGTGCACTTTGTGTCTGATTTATGGAGTGTTGTAACTCCTTTGCAAAAATTGATAGAATTTGTGGCTCACTATCCTCCCCTGAACCTTCCATATCTGCCTCTAAATCACTTGTCTGTTTTCTACATCTTCCCATGTAAATACCACTGAAGTTATTCATGTGCTATTCCCCACCAGCTGGGAGGATCAACACTTTAATACCACTATAATTTTTCCAAGACAATTTGTTTTTGCTAGAAACACTAACTGTTCATTGTTTACTATTGTTTGGATGTGTGTTTGTAGGTTTACTCATGAAGTTATGCATTAGGGTTTATACTATGGAGATTATAGAAATGAAGTGAAATATCTGAAGAATATACCATAAAAAAAGACAAAATACAATAAGAAACACCAATATAAATCCAACAATGTCAGATCTGACCTTTATTTAAATAGTAGATAGATCCTGTAACCATAGATCCATAGATATGGAAGAAAACCACAATAATGTCCAAAATGGAATGATAGCTACTACAATAATAACCAATACTGATGATAATAGCCTTCAAAGGAACCCTGATGAGAAGATACAATCCTCCAAAGGCTAGTAGATGCAAGAGATGAATGACAAGATGAAACCATGGGCTTGTGAAGTGCCAAACCCCCAAACTGGTTGAGTTGGGCACTATCCTGGTGGCTGTAGATACCCAAGAATTCGGTCCTCCTCTTCCCATGCTCCAAATGAATCTAAACTCTTCGAAGTGTAGATAGAGCCACTAGAACCCCCTCTGTAAAAGTCTCGGGTTGAATGGTGAAGTTCTAACCCTCCAAATGAGCAAACCCCTAACTAGTTTGTGCCTTCCTACATGACTGAAGACCCAATATTTAGGCCTCTCTCCTAGAGACCTCCAACTTCTACAAAAATCATTGAGATGATAGATCGGGGAAATGTAGCCACATTAGTGAAGTTTCAAGATGAACAATGAAGATATGAGCTACCAAATGATAGAAACCTCCTTCTGCAGTGCACCCCTCTCTTCTTCAACTCGTGCTAAATTCTAGGAAAGAATCTAATAGAGAAAACTCCCCCTGAATAGGATAGAAATGATTTCCTAGGCCATACAAAGAATAACTAGATATTACTTTGCCCAAGATCCTTCTCCTCTCTTTAGATCAAACTAATCTCTACAAGATGATGCACCCTCTTGCTGGAAACCCCCTTAGGCTACGTACTATTACTCCTATGCCAATGGATGTGGTCTCTGTAGTATTGTAGAATGGTGTGGGAGGAATGTTGAACTTCCAGGACCAAGCTTGGATCAAGGAAGGTGGAATATTTCACCACCAAGTTGATCTCTAGGGTTTTAGTCTGAAGAAACTCAAAACTGCTTGTGTTCAAGAGCCCAAATGAAAAATATGATAATAATCCAGAATGAATTAGAAGTGTGCCCTTCTTTTATTTTATAATCCTGGTCTATTCCTTTGTTGAGTTAGTTAACCCTAGGGTTAGCTCCTAGCTTTTATCCACATGTTCTTTTCTTTCATTAAGTTACCTTTTTCCTCCCAAAGTCAACTGAATAATATAACATTGTGCTTAGGAAATGGCTTCTTGTTGAATTTGTCCCCATGATGCATGAGACTATAGTCTAGTGGGGACAACTAGACTATTGAGTCTCTCCAAACCTCTTCATCAAGAGGTGGGGGACATTACATGCTAAAGGCTAGTGGGATTATTTTTGTATATGTAAATACTCCTATCATTAATATAATACATCGATGCGTGTATACCAACTATGATAAATGAGTATGGGGGACTAAACTACACTAGTTGAGAAAAGGGGGATAATCTAGGGAGCTTAAGCCAAAAAGGAATATTATATTAATATTCCTTAAAGTATAAAGTATGGATAATTATTAAATCCTAAGTTCTAAGGATGGGGACAAGTGGGCCAAGTATCTCTCAACATGACAAGTGTCAAGTTGGGAACATGCATACATATAGTTTGGACTTAGTTCATTTTCCCATTCATTCATTCCATCATCATGCACTCACTCATTCAACTGCCCTCCGTACCTTCCTGTCACTGTACCTGTACTTGTACCCATACATGTACCTAGACCCATACCTATATATGTATCTAGTTATCTTGGGAGATGGACTGAAGAGATGAGTTTTTAGGCCCATGGGATACTGAAGAGGTGGGTTGTCATGCCTGTGAGAAATTCTCTCTAGGTGAGAGAATTGTTGGGAATTGATTTCCCGAAGGTTCCAAATTGCAGCTATAGGGCTCTGAGACTTCTTGTCTGGCCTATTGTTGAAGCCCCAAAAAGGAAGTGGGGCAGCCGAAGGACTGTTGAGAAGAGAAGGGGAACACTTCCTGGGGTGGGACAAGCATGTGGGGAATGAGGGACTTTAGGCCATTAGTTCAATTTGGCACATGTGACGAAGTTTTTTCTGTTGTCTGAGATACATCATCCTGGTTAGGAATACCTTTTCTCGGGTGAAGTTTATTCCTAGCTCAAGGGTGACCCACTGTTGAGAGTGATGAGCAGTGTGGTCTAAGGTTGGGAGGTTCATGGAACGTCTGTATAGATTTGGTGATATTTTTACCAAGATAAGTGTCCATTATGTGTTAAATTACATGTTGCATTATTATTTATGCGTTTATTTTTATGGGTTTTTTCTGTGTGTGTTGCATGTGCATTTTTATTATTATTCTGTATGAATTTGTGCATTTGCAGAATGTATGTGTCTATTTTAAGATTTATATATAAATTTATGCAAGAGTTTCTGTGTGTATATGTTTTAATTTTGTATACAGTTAGAAAATTTTATGTGGCATAGTCCAGTTGGATGTTGGGGATGTTACAAAAAATCTTATAGAATCTACCTTCCAGGACAACGTCAAATCGAATTTAGTCATGATGTTAGCTTTAATGAAGATTTTTTTTTAGTAAATATAGAGAATGTCACATAGATATTCATATTAAAGAGAAAGAGGCTCCAAAGGATGATGGTACACATCCAACTAGTTCAGTTAATCATCCTTCATACCATCAGGAAGAATCAGTTGAACCAACAAAACCAGTGAATATACCCAAAGATGTTTCCTTAACTAGGAAGAGGCCAACATGGCTTTGTGATACTTTACAATGTTTAGAAGGGAATGCAAATCTCTATGATACCTTTAGGGAGAGAAAGAGACCTAAAAGGTTATCAAGTTACATGGAACTAATGGGCCACATCATTGACTCAAAAACTTCCAGTTATGAGAAAACATATGATCAAAAGGTTTGGAAAGATGCCATGATGGAGGAGTATCAGTCCATCATGAATAATAATGTGTGGGAGGTCATGTCGAGACCAGAAGGGAAGTTGGTAGTGACTTTTAAGTGGATATATAAGAGCAATAATGAAACATATGGCAACACTGAAAAATACAAAGCAATGTTTGTGGCAATAGGATTCCCCGAGAAAGAGGGAGTGGATTTTGAAGAGACATTTTCTCTAGTCACGAAGTACACTTCCATCAAGACCATTATTTTCATTGCTTTAGTTATGGGTTGGAAATTACATCATATGGATGTAAATACCGTATTCCTCAATGGTGTGATTGAGGAAGAAGTGTACATAGAGAAACCTCAAGGCTTTGTGATACATGGGAAGGAATCCTATGTCTGAATATTAAAGAAGGTGGTGTATGGACTAAACAAAGAATCTAGAGCATTGTACTCCAGGATCAATGGATACTTGATGAGATTGGGTTTCACCAAAAGTGATGTATCTCCCAACCTTTATTACAAGGTTTTTGATGGTGACCCATTGATATTGGTACTATATGTTGATGATCTATTTCTTATGGGTGAAGAGATGCTCATTGTTAGGTGAAAGAAGGATTTGGCCTCAGAATTTGAGATGAAGGATATTGGATTGATGCACTATTTCTTGGAATTATAGGTGTGGCAGAGAACAGGCGATATTTTCCTTGGACAAGGAAAATATACAATTGATATTTTGCATAGATTTGGTATGATGGACTTCAATTCCATGGCCACACCTATGGAGACAAATCTAAAGAATTTGAGTGACTCTAATTCATATTCATATTTTTTGGATCCAAGTATGTACAAAAAATTGATTGGATCCTTGATGTACCTATATAACACTTGCCCATATATTTGATTTGTAGTAAACGCCTTGAGCTAGTTTATGGTAGAGTCGAGACACTACCATTGGGTTGCAACAAAACATGTGTTGAGGTACCTACATGGTGTAGTTGGATATGTCCTCAGATATGTCTCAGGTGGTGAAGTGAAATTGTAGGGATATACAAAATTTGATTAGGCGATGAGTGCAATAGATATAAAGAGCACCTCAGGGTTATGCTTCATCCTAGGATAACCTATGATATCCTTGTTCAGTATTAAGTAGACATATATAGCACTCAGTCAAGCATAGGTAGATTATATCTCAGTTAATGTTGTAAGTCATGAAGAAGTATGTCTCTAGAAACTACTTGCATGACTGTTTGATCTGCAGCTAGAGAAGATCTTGATACACTGTTATTACCAAAGATGTGTCAATATTTTATATAATACAATATTTAAATCAAATACCAATTCATCTAATACATCATACAAAATAGAGAAATGAATATCCAATATATATCCATAAATGAGCATATTGCAGACAATCTCACCAAACCTCTGTTGAAGGCGAAGTTTGAATACTTTAGGGACAAGCTTGGAGTGATGTGGAATGTATCCCTTATAGGGAGTTTTGATGTTTCAGGAAACACTAGGCATAAATTCTCCTCCAATGGCCATGTGACTTGGCTAAGGAGAATGACCCATTCATAGTATTTTCTTCGATCATGTGACTTGACAAGGACAGATGAAGACTCGAGGTACATATGCATTGGGCATACATTCTCCTCTGATGGCCATGTGACTTGGATAAGGATAATGATATAGGGAATTGATTTTCTCCATGTGTTATCATTTGGAAGACATTCTCCTTCAATGACCATGTGACTTGGCTAAGGAGAATGGCCCAGTGTGTTGATGTTCTATGGGTATTAGCATTGGGAATACATTCTCCTCTAGTGGCCATGTTACTTGGCTAAGGAGAATGGACTAGGTTTGGTCTCTATCCTTTATCATGTGACTTGAAAAGGACCATTTTAGACCCAAGGTGCTATATGGGAGAAGTATACATCAACTAGGTGCTATATGGGAGAAGTATACATAAACTAGGTGCATGCCAGACACTACTACATCAACTAGGCTCAAAGAAAACCTTTCTATGAAATAAGAAATTGAAGTATGGAGAATGCCTCCCTCATTTAGAGGGAGTGTTGAATTTTTGAAAATTTGGGTAGTGATTCTCCACAATGAAGACCACATAATACCACATAAGAGAAGTTGCCCCCCAGGGGAAAATATTAAAGTGAAATTAAAGACCCTAGAAGAGAATTCAACCCCATTTGAAAAAGACAAGATACAATTAAATATTCAGGAAGAGAAGATGGCCCCACTAAAGTTACTAAACAAGTAAAAATAAAGGTGACACCTTCTCATTTGAACACACTCTCATCTCTCGCTCAAGGAAAATAAGGATCAAGTATGAGGGAGTAATAGAAGACACTGCAACTTGAAGATATGAGTACTTTATCTTGTGTGCTACCTCTTGGAAAGTTATGCTAGGTATGAGAGGTGAATATGTATTATATCCCGGTCTATTTATTATGGTGGTAAACCTGTGAACTCTTGAATTGATTATTATAAGAAAGGTTCCTGGGTTTTCTCCCAAGGATTGGGTTTACCAAGATAAATTCTTGTGTCTACTATGCATGATTAATATTTCTAGATCTTGTTATTTCCATTGCATTGATATAGTTGAGATTTTTAGTGTATAATTATTCTATGATAATAGTAGTATGGAAGTGAATCTTGTTTTGAAATCATAAAGTAATAACTATCAAGATATGAGAATTAGAAAAATCAACAGGAATCTCTGGAGATGATAGTGAATTAAATGCACATGGCTTTGTTGACACTGACTGGGATGGAGATATGGATTGATGAAGGTTGACCAATGGATATGTGTTCAAGATGTTCGGTGGAGAAATCAACTGAATGAGTAAGCGACAGGAGGTTGTAGCCTTGCCAAGAAAAAAAGTTGAATACATGGCAGTTACTCATGGAAGTAAAGATGGAGTATGGATCCAAAGGCATTTTTAGGAATCAGGTTTGAGCAGAAATATCTGAAGATAAGTTGTGACAGTCAAAGATCAATATTCCTAGAACAAAACCCAACTTGTCATTCTAAGACTAAGAACATTGATGTACAATACCATTTCATGAAATACATGGTGGAAAGAAAAAAGGTGTTGTTGGAGAAAGTAGACATGCTGGAAAACATAACAGACTCTTTAACCAATTTTGTGAGTGCTTTGAAGTTCTCTTGGTGCAGAGAGGAAATGGGCATTGCTTCCTTGAGTCTATGAATGAGAGTTTAAAGATACCTAGGTGTCAACACAAAAAACAACAAGTGGGAGAATGTTGGGTTGTTATATTCTTTGCAGTCAAAGTATAGTCAAGGTGGATCGACTGATAGTTGAAATCAAAGAAATTGAAAGAAAGTTAAAGGTTGAGGTGTTTCGACCAGGTAAATTCAAAGTCAAATATATCGACATAAAGTTGAAGGTTGAGGTTGTTTGGCCTGGTAAAGTCAAATTCAAAGATATTGAAAACAAGTTGAAGGTTGAGGTGGTTCGACTGGGTAAATTCAGAGTCAAGGATATCGAAAACAAGTTGAAGAGTTCAACTAACAAGAGGTCAATAAGTAGGGATGTGGAAATTGACTGAAGACCGAAATATGGTTGACTAGTAGTCAAATGGTAATCCAACTTGGTAGTTGACTATAACAGAATCTCGAGATTCGTGGGATTTGTAGTGAATGATTTGCATGGTTCTATAACCATTTTTTGGGTGAATTTTCTTTAGGGTTTTTCCTATAGTAAATCCTATAAAGAAGGAGTGTTGTAATGTTGTAAAGGCTAATCAACAATTTTATAACAGCTAGTCAGGCAGATGTAAGACGAATTGACTACATGGTTTTTCTTGTGTAAAGAAAGAAGGTATGATGTTGATTATGTATTAGGTGTAGACCAAGGTTAGGAATGTAACCTTTTATTCTGAATGAATAATATGAAAAGAGATTAGAACCCTCAAGGAATGTTGGTTTTCCCATTTGGATTTCTAGGGTAAATTCTCTATGTACTATGTGTTTTCTTTGTCATTTAATTTCTTGATTAAATATTTATTCCTCTCTTCTATTAGGTTTAGTGTGTAATTTTTCATCATTTCCTAAAAATGAGCACTCTTCCACCAATATAAATGATGGTTGCAATCATGAAGAATAGGAAGATGTACTTAAACATGAACCAATTAAGAGATGAAAGTAGGATCGTGCACATAAGATTGAGACATTGGAGGAGGAAGCATTCCAGGTAACAGGGGAACTTGCAATTGCATAAGGCATAGTGAAGCAAGAAGTGCAAGAGAATATAGAGAAGTTGATGAGACACATTAATATAGAGAAAACGTAATAAATTTTTTGGTAGAAATAGAAGTAAATGAAAATATCACGACTTAAAGAGAAACATTCCAAAACTTCATTGCAACGTGGAAGAAGGCTCGAAGTGGCTTGAGACAAGCCATAGGTGAGTGTTGGGGGCCTGTTGGAGTAGGAAATTTTGGGACCAATTTGGGAATCATGTAGGAAAAAACCAAGCTACAAGTAGGCTAAGGAACAATGTGCATGAAAGAAAGGAAGGAATTTAGTGCATTTTCAAGTGTTAGTGCGAGCGAAAGAAGGAAGTTAGTCAGGCCTTTTGGTCCATTTTGTAAAAGGATAAGTTGTTGGCCCTTGACCAAGTTTTGAAGTTACTTGGTCATATTTGACCATTTTTGGGGACTTCGACAGCTTGTCGAAGATGGAGCGCCAAGCGAAGCAGAGATCACAGGATCTTGACCGACTTTTGGGCCAATTTTGGGTTTTGGGACAATGTAATGGGATATGTATGTCGGCCCATGGGTTTACCCACGTTTAGGCCCACTTTTGTAATGTATAAATAGACGTCTAGGTATATAGTAAACTACCTAAGGATTGTATTGTATCTATGTGATATAGGCTAAGTGCCAATAAGGGATCTATGTGATCAAGAGTTTTGTGCACTCTGTATAGACTTGTAGAGCTTAGTGAAAGTCCCTGTGTGAAGATATAGAAGGTTGTGTATTGAAAGGCAAGGAAGAAGGATCTAGCAAGCTGCACAGATCTCCTGTCCTTTGTGAAGTAAGGGTTTCTACGGCTTTGTGCTTGTAACCGATTGGTCGATGATAATAAAGAAGAAGAGTTGGTGGACATAGCCCCAGGGTGGGGGTGAACCATGTAAATTTGTTTGTTATGCTTTGTGCCTTGACTTGTTGTGATTATATCTACTTTTTCTAAGTGCTTCGATATATTTAGATGGATATATTTATGCTTTGTGCTTATTAGATGTGTATGGATAGCAGATCTGATATGTATGAAGATGCTTAGTGCCGATCTACTGAATCTAATCTGTTTTACTGTTACTAAGTAGTAAGATACCTTAGATCTAAGTGAATGCTGCGATGCTCTGTGCTATCTGTGAAGTATAATAAGGACTGAATATTGATGAGTGATCGATGCTAAGGGAATTATAAGAGATATAATCACATGTTTGTGTCCCATCTAAGGTTGCAGACACCTGATTCTTGCAACCACTCCTTCCTCTACCTCGGGTGAGACTTCATCTACTTCACAGGTGTTGCCGAAAGGGCCAGTAGTTAGGGTTTTATTGGTGCACTCTTGTAGTGTTGAACCCTGGGTCTGCCCCTGTGCCAACAAATGGTTCCATTTCCAGGACCTAAAACTATGATTGCTGGGAACTGAGGAAGAATAAGCATTGTGAAAATATTTGACCTAAAACCATGGAATATCTGTGCATGGATCTGTACCCTAGTGCGCAATAATCCACTTGATATGAAAAGCTCTGTGCTAAAGAAGGAGGGATAGATCATAAGAAAAGAAGCAATTAGATTGTGGGGAAAACTCCACAGTTAAGCGCGCTTGAACCAGAGGAATCCTGGGATGGGTGACCACCTGGGAAGTCCTGGTTACCGGGTGCAAGCCCTAGAAGTGATGATTGATGCTATGCAATTCATTTCGTTGGCTTCAATCCCATTTCTTCACCCCTGTGAGCATCACCCAATGCAATGAGTGCTAAGTGGACTATTCAAATCATGAGAA
>JZKD02S1786473.1:444799-456117 GCA_000966675.3 Picea glauca
ACCACGGATAATTAACAACTTGGCTACACAACCATTTTTGCCATCATTAGCAGCTAACACACTCTTTTTACATTGCCCCTCTTGAGAATAACATTCATCCAACCCACATTAATAAAACATTAAGTACAAGCCAATATCCTATAACCATGTCTTAAGTGATCCCCCTCTATGGCCCTACCAGTGAAGAGACACTTCACACATGCCAGAACTTGTATAAATACAGAAGGCTAGCGCCAAATTTGATCACAACTCACTTGTTCAGTTTGAGAGACAAGTTATGATCTGTTACTGGCAAAGGAGAGAGGGAGAAGAGTGGCACATATTTTGGAAAGGAATTTTTGTATTGCTTTGAGTTATCTCTTGACATTGTATTGGCAATTTATGATAAGGAAGTTTTTGTTGGGTTTTCTTCCCCTAGAGGGTTTCCCAGGATAAATGTTGTGTCTCTTGTGAATGTTTATTTCTCAGTGATCTTGTTCTTATGATGCTCTTATCTATTGAAATGCAAAGAACTATAATAATGGAATAAACATTAACAATTTAGACCTAAAATTGGTCGAATTTGAATTTATAGCGAAGCCATGACAGTTGGAGCGAGATTGGTAATTAAAATTCTCAATTCGTGACCTGAGTTTGGGAAACATTCATTCCAGAAATATCAAACCACAACGATTTGTTGTTGCATAGGTTGAAATGTTGTTATCAGGGTGAAATTGAACAAATTTCAGAGTTTCATAATGTCTATGGTAGAAATTGGCAAAAAGTTAAGCAAAAGACCAAATTTCTGCAGCGGAATTCACAAGGAATTAATGCACATAAAAATGAATGTGCATAGGTGGGTGCACTAAAAATGAATGATGCATAGTAAAAAGATTGTGGTATGTAAAAATTGGGCACTACACGAAAAACTATTGGCGTGAGAGTGCGCGTGCTAAATTTTGCTGCCGCACGAAAAAATATTGGCATGCTGGTGTGCACGCTAAATTTTGGTGCCATGTGAAAAAATGTTGATGTGTGGGTGCACACACTAAATTTGGCATCGCGTGGAAAAATGTTGGTGTGCGGGTGCGCGCACTAAATTTAGAATTGTGCAGTGTGAATATGCATAATAAGGTGAGTGTAGTGTGCACACACATAATAATGGCGAGGGTGGTGTGCACATTATTGGTAGAGCACAGAGGAGTTTGGTTGGTGCACGCGTAATGTGGGTATATGTTGTCACACGATAATTTAGTTAATGGTGTGTGCAGAGTATTGGTGCGCAGTGGGGGAGTAATAAAATTTGGCATGGTGCAGAGCATAGAGTGAAATGCGCACAGAATATTAGCGTGCAATACAAAAATGGTGCGCAAGAGGCAATAGTACAAGAGCCAAAAAATTTCATGGTGGATATTAGCGCGCGACACAAAAGTAGTGCGAGCCAGTTATTAGCGCGATAGAGAAGTGATGTGTAGAGAAAAAATTACCTTGTGGTGTTGTTACACATGCTAAATATGGGTGTACAGGTTGAAATGTTTGCGCATGAATTTGTTTGGATGGTGAACAACATAAAAAAAACAACGAATTTTTGTGACATTTTATATCATTTGAACATCATCTTCTTGCAGCTCGTTTTTGAGGGACTTAACAATGTTTTTAGGTACTCAAAAACCATGAAAAAAAATTGTATCAAGGTATACTATGTCTCTGCATCTCAAATTAAAGATCTTGGAGAGAGCTTTCTAATGGTGTAAATCATTCATCAAACGAAGCTTTTATTAGAAAGTTACAACACAAACAGTGGAGGGTAAATTTTAAGACCCAACTAACTTCAAAGAGCCATAACTTTATGCTCTGGAATCAGATTGAGGCACTGGAGTAGTCAATGGAAATACATTGAACCATAGAAGACTATCCTAGATCTGAATTAAATTTTTGGGCATGTTAAAAAATTTTGATATGGAAAAGAAGGTACCTGTAGTATTCTAGACCAAAAACACAAATTGGCCTAGAACTTCAGTAGGTTGTAACTAGCAGCCCAGAACCTAGAAAAATGTGAAACTTGAAAAAAGTGTCTATAATATGTATATGAAGAAACCCAATTGATATCCTATGAGAACTCCAAAGGAGTAGGTGCAAAAATGCATAACTACAGCGCAGAGTTGTGCCAAGTTAAAGTGTTAACAAGAAAATTAATGGGTAATTTTCAAATGACCATAACTTGCTACTCAAGACTCAGAATTGAACATGGGAGAAGGCTTTGGAAATATGTTGGATGGTAGAAGATAATTATCCACCTAGAAAATTTATCTCGGCATTCAATTTTTCAGGAAATTAGAAGAAAGAGTTCTGATATATTATTGAACAAGAATGGTTCATATTTTCATGAAATTGTTGAAACAGTTAGCCTGACAAAGTTTTGTTGGTTGCACATTTTTGTAGAGTTAAAAACAACTAGATTAGATAAGGATTAGCACAGAGTCTAGAGGAATGGAATATGTAGAGGGGACTTACATTCAGGAAGATGATATGAGAGGGATAGATGTCCATTTGGGCATTGAAGGAACAAACTCTAATGGACATGGAGAAGGAAGGGATGAAAACATGAATATGGTAGAGACCATTAAAAATTTGTAGAAGGATGTCCAAATCCATAAATATGATAATTAAAGGATTATGAGAGCCAAGGAGAAGCAATAGGACTTTAACATTAAGCTAATGTAGAGCTTGAATAGAATAGAAAAGAAATTGGATAAGGAGAAAAACTCAAGAAAATCAGGAAGTCACAGGTCTCCTCATGAGAAAATAAGAACCATAAGTGTTAGCAGAAATCACCATCACTCCCCGAGGAATTCCAATAAAAGGGAACACAACAGATAAAGTCCATCCCATGTTAGGAATCATAAGAGGTCTGGGGTGGATGAGCTACGAGGAGAAATGAACAAAATCAAACCTCATACATTTGATAGTGAGCACAAGAAGAATGAAGATGCAGAGACATGGCTATTGGGAATGAGAAAGTATTTTAAATTGCATAATTATTCATCTCATGCAGAAGGAAGAATGTCCATCTCAACTCAAGGGAAAGGCATCCATGTGGTGGGATCAGCTTATACAGGTGCATCACATTAAAGAGAAAAGTGTTACTTGTGGGAATTCAAGAATTATTTTGAAAAGAAATACTTGACTAAGAGATACCATGACAAGAAAGTGAAAGATTTATTTGAACTCAAGCTTGGGAGTATGACCATAGATGAATATTAAAGAAGGTTTTTAGAACTGTTGAAGTATGATTCTTTCATCAATAATCAGACAGTAAAGATTCAAAGGTATTTGAGTGGATTTACATCATTCATCAGTGAAAAAATATAGTATGATGATCCCAATACATTGGAGGATACCATAAGGCAAGCTAAATGCCTATATGATTAGCAAAAATCAAGGCCGACTTTCCAAAAGGCTTGGGAAGACAAAACAAAATTCAAGATAGATCAGATGATGAAGGGCACTAAGCCACCATTCTTAAAAAATAATCCTCAGGGGCAGCCAAATTCTAGAGAACCCATAATGATTGAGACAAGGGAGTCGAGGCATGTTAAAAATGTTTAAGATGGCAAAGAAGGTACCTATAGCATTCTAGACCAAAAACACAAATTGGCCTAGAACTTCAGCAGGCTGTAACTAGCAGCCTAGAACCCAGAAAAAGGTGAAACTTGGATGAAGTGTCTAGAATATGTATATGAAGAAACCCAATTGAGATCCTATGAAAAATCCAAAGGAGTAGGTGAAAAAATGTATAATTATAGCGTAGAGTTTCTCCAAGTTGAAGTGTGAACAGAAAAATTCATGGGTAATTTTCAAATAACCATAACTTTATGCTCAAGACTTGGAATTGAGCATGGGAGTAGGTGTTGGAAAGTTATTGGATAGTAGAATATAATTGTCTACCCAAAAAATTGATCTCGACATTCAACTTTTCAAGAAATCAGAAGAAACAATTCTGATATATTATTGAACTAGAATGGTTCATATTTTCATGAAATTGTTGAAATAGTTAGTCTAACAAAGTTTTGTTGGCTGCACATTTTTGCAAAGTTGACAACAACTAGATTATATAAGGATTAGCACAGAGTCCATAGGAATGGAATATGCACAATGGGCCTTACAGCTAGGAAGATGAGATCAAAGGGATGGATGTCCATTTGGGCAATGAAGGAACAAACTCTAATGGACATGGAGAAGGAAGGGATGAAAACATGAATATGGTAGAGACCATTACAAATTTGTAGAAGGATGTTCAAATCCATAAAGCTAATAACTAAAGGCTTATGAGATCCAAGGTGAAGCAAGAGGACTTCAAAATGAAGCTAATGTAGATCTTGAACATAATAGAAAAGAAATTTGATAAGTAGAATGACTCAAGAAAATGAGGAAGTCACAGGTCTCTTGATGAGAAAAGAAGAACCATAAGTGTTAGAACAAATCACCATCACTCCACGAGGCATTCAAATAAGAACCATAAGTGTTAGAACCTAGAATGATTGAGACAAGGGGGTCAAATGCCAAGGAAACCACCTATTCAATGTTGGGGTTGTAAAGGAGATCATATGTTAAAAGATTTTCCTTATAGGGGTGAAAAAGTGAGGACTGTTCACAATGTACACCAATATGAAATAGTGGAGGACATGGGCAGAAATGTACCAAGGATCTATGCAACCCTGAACAACAAGCAAGCAGAGTATCAGTCACATATGATTGAAGTGGAAGGTATGATCAACAACCATAAGAGAAATTTCAACATTGCAGCTGAAGAAATGTTACAGAAAAGGATGTCAAATATTTTCAACTCATATGGAAGAGACACCTAAAGATAAGGTGCCAAACTTGGAAGATCATGCAATCCTGGAATATTTTGAAGATGTGTTCAAGGAGGTACCAAGAATACCCCCAAAAAGATATATTGATTTCTCTATAAATTTAATGCCTGGAGCAGCTCCAGTGTCAAAGACTCCTTACAGAATGAATACATAAGAGCTAAAGGATTTTCAAATGCATCTTGAAGAAATTATGAAGAAGGGGTATATGCACCCAAGTGTGTCACCTTGGGGTTCCCCAATCTTGTTCGTGAAGAAGAAATATGGGACATTAATATTGTGCATTGATTTCATATAGTTGAATAAAGTGACTGTAAAGAACAAGTATCATTTGCCAAGGATTGATGATCTCTTTGATCAATTGAAAGATGCAAATATATTTTCAAAGATAGATCTCAGGTTAGGATACCATCAGGTAAGGATTAAAGAGGAAGATATCAACAAGACCACCTTCAAGACAAGGTATGGTCATTATGAGTTCACGGTGGTTCCATTTGGGTTGTCAAATGCACCATTTGTTTTCATGTGCTTAATGAATGGTGTTTTTAAAGAACACTAAGATAAGTTTGGCATTGTCTTTTTGGATGACATCCTTATATATTCTATATCAAAAGAAGAGCATGAGCATCATTTGAGGATGATGTTGCAAGTAATAAGGGAGCATCAGTTGTATGCCAAATTGAGCAAGTGCTCATTTTATCAGAAGAAAATTCATTATTTGGGGCATATCATTTCAAAGGATGGGATAGTAATGGATCAAGAAAAGATAGAATCCATTAGAGAATGGTCAGCACCAAAGAATGTGATAGAGGTCAGATCATTCATGGGCCTTACAGTCTACTATAGGATATTTATTGAAGGATTCTCAAAGATTTCACACCCAATCACTTCCCTGCAAAAGAAGGGTGTGAAGTTTCAATGGACATCGGATTGTGAAGAGAGTTTCCAACACTTGAAACAATTATTAACAAGTGTTCCAATACTAAGGATTCCAGAACCAAATAAAGACTTCATTATATGCACAAATGCATGTAAAAAAGGACTTGGTGGAGTTCTCAGTCAAAATGGGTTTGTTATATGTTATAATCAAGGAAGTTGAAAGAGTATGAAAGACACTATTCCACTCATGATTTGGAGTTGGCAGCCATAGTGCATACCTTGAGTAAATGTAGACACTACCTCATGGGGAAAAGGTTTGAGATGAGGACAGACCATAATGGTATGAAATATTTATTTTATCAACCAACTCTAAATGCTAGGAAAAGCAGATGGTTCGAATTTCTAAGTGAATATGAATTTGATATAAAGGATATCAGGGGGAAAGAGAACAAAGTGGTTGATGCACTCAGCAGAAGAGTGCATGAATTACATGTTACAACCATTAGCATGTACCAATCATATTTGGAGGACACAATTTTTTAGGCTTCAAAATTAGATTTGCAATACAAGGAAATAGTGGAAAAATTACAGCAAGGTAATTTACAACATAAAATTGAAGAATACAAGATAGATAATGATGAAATTCTCATGTATAAGGGAAAAATTTATGTACCAAATTCTCATGAATTGAAAAATATGATATTCATAGAAATGCATAATGTACCTTATGTTGGGCACCCAGTTTATCAGAAAACTATTGCAACTATCAAGAGCCAATATTATTGGCCAGGAATGAAGAAATAAGTTGTTGATTTTATTTCAAAATGTTTGGAATGTCAAAGGGTAAAGGATGACCATCGACACCCAGCTGGTTTGCTACATCCATTACCCATTTTTGAGTGGAAATGGGTAGTTGTAACAATGGATTTCACCGCCAAACTACACATAACACACAAGCAACATGATTATATCATGGTAGTGGTAGATAAGGTTATTAAAGCTTCCCATTTTATTCCAGTTAAGCTAACTCACAAGGAAACCAACATTGCTTATATTTCTATGAGAGAAATAGCTTGATTAAATGACATACCCAAGACAATTGTGTTTAACAGAGATCCAAAATTTACCTCAAAGTTTTGGAAGGGATTATTTAATGGATTTGGAACAAATTTGAATTTAAGCACATCTTATCATCTAGAATCAGATGGACAAATAAAGAGGGTGAATCAAGTGATTGAAGATATGTTGAGGATGTATGTGATGGATAAACCATCAAAATGGGAAGACTACCTACACTTGGTAGAGTTTTCTTATAACAATGGGAACCAATCATCTCTAAAGATGAACCCATTTGAGGCACTTTATGGCAGAAAGTGAAACACATAGATAAGTTGGGATAACCTAGCAGATAGAGTAGTGGTTGGGCCAGATTTACTTAGGAAAATTGAGGAGAAAATGTTGAAAATAAAACAAAATTTAAAGGTTGCCCAAGATAGGAAAAAAATATATGTTGATAAGAGTAGAACTCATAGGGAATTTAAAGTTGGGGACCATGTATTCTTGAAAGTGAAGGCCAAAAGAAGTTCCCCGAAGTTGGGAAATTGTTCAAAGTTGGCATCTTGCTATTGTGGACCATTTGAAATCCTAGAGAGGATTGGTCCATTAGCTTATATGATTGCATTTCCTGCATCTATGTCTGTTCATAATGTATTCCATGTATCATTGCTCAAGAAATTTATACCCGATGCTAATCATGTTATTGATTGGAATGTGATTCAGGTGGAGAAAGAAGGTGTTTTCCAAGTGCATCCGGTACACATTCCATATCAAAAAATAGAACAGCTCTGGAATCAAGCCATAGGTCTTGTAAAGGTCCAATGGACCTGGTACAGTCCTCAGGATGCTACTTGGGAGCATGAGGATGCAATGCAGGAAGAGTACCCACATCTTTTTTACTATTTTGAAAATTTTGTTGTATATGTGTACATGATGCACTAAGGAAAATGCATAAATAAGGGGAGGGGATTGTAATATCCCTAGGCCGAACCCAATTGTAAATGTAAATACAAATGTACGTAAGTTGGTGAGATGTTTGACATAAAATTTTTATGTACCTTCCATGGTATATTGCGCGCATGTACTGCATAGTAAAATGATGAAGTGTGCACATTCCAGGATAGTATGCACAACAACTTAAGTGTGCACGATTTTGAGGCCAAGGAGCCTTTGTGTATATGAGGTGTTTTATAGGCTAGTGAGCTAGTTATTATAAGCTAGGATGCTTATGTTTTGAATTAGGCTAGAGATCCTAGATGTTAAAGGCCAGTGCGCTTGTTTTTTTATATGTCTCATCATTAATATAAAATACATCGATGCACAAAGACTGACCACGATAAAAAAGTATGTGGGAACAAACTCCACTAGTTAGGGAAAAGGGGGTCTAAGAGTTAAGGAAAAGGGATAAGCTAGGGAGCTTAAGACAAAAAGGAAGATTATATTAATATTTCTTAAATCATAAAGCATGGATAATTATTTTATCCTAAGTTCTAAATTTGGGGACAAGTGGGCCAAAGTAGCTCCCAACATGACAAGTGTCAAGTTGGGGACATGCATACATATTGTTTGGAATTAGTTCATTTTTCCATCATTCCTTCCATCATTCAGTCATCCATTCAGCCATTCCATGATCATTCACACATGCACTGAGCTATCCTTCGTACCTTCATGTCACTGTACCTGAACCTGTATCCATACCCATACCTGTTTGTGTAATTGGTTAGCTTGGGAGCTTGACTAAGGAAGAGAGTTTCCAGTCCGATGGGATATATAAGAGATGAGTTGTTAGGCCTGTGAGAAATTCTGTGGGTGAGAGAATTATTGGGAATTGACTTCCTGAAGGTCCTAAATTGTAGCTACAGGTCTCTAAGACTTACTGTTTGGCCTGTTGCTGAAGCCCAGAAAGGAAGTGGGGCAGCCAAAGGAATGTTGAGCAAAGAAGGGGCACACTTCTTGGGGTGGGAAAAGCATGTGGGGAATGAGGGACTATAGGTTGTTAGTTTGAGTTGGCACATGTGACGAAGTCTTCATGTTGTATGTGATACATCATCCTAGTTAGGAACCCCTTTACCCGAGAGGAGTTTAGTCCCAGCTTGGGGGTGACCCACTGTTGTGAGTGATGAGCAGTGTGGTCTAAGGCCAAGAGCTTCGTGGAAGGTCTGCACATAGCTGGTGATATTCTTACCAAGATAAGTGTCAATTGTGTGATAAATTTACATGCTTCATTATTATTTGCGTGTTTATTTTTATGGGTTTATCCTATGTGTGGTTATAACTGTCTTTATGTTTATGGGTATTGCTTGTATATGATGCATGTATAAGTTTACTATTATTTCAGTATGAATCTGTGCATTTACAAACTGTATTTTTTTGTTTACATTTTATATATAAATTTCTGCAAGAGTTCTGTGTGTATATGTTTTAAATTCATGTAGTTCAAAAAATTTATATGCCATATCAGTTGGATGATGGGAATGTTACTATATGTTGAGAATATAATAAAAACATTTTCTGGAGTAGCATGGCTCGACATGGGTGGTCGGGGATGTTACATCAATATCATCTTGAAGTAGGTGGATTTATTCTATGTATTCATCATAGCCCTCATCTACTACTTCTTCAATAAAGTTGTTATCACTGTTTTTTTTTGCAGGGGGATGAAGGGGTTATTCTTCGTTTCTTCTATCCCTTCTCATGAGTTGTGGATTAGGAAGTATTATGAATTGATTAGGATTAGGATTAATTATACCTCCCTCTTGAGGGGATTTGTTTACATTTCTATTCTCTATCTCGAATCTGGACATTTTGTTTGTCAGATTCCTAATCAATCTAGACATCTCATCCATATTTTCTTCTTGGGGTTCTCTACTTGGATCAGAAGTCCCGCAGTCTTCCATGACCTTCTTATCTTCTTTCTAATTCTATTTTTTCTTCATCTTTCCTTATGCAATCATATTCCCTTCAATGTATATTGCATTATCTTGCATTACTATCAAGGTTGTGGATCTTATTTCTCTCAAGGTCATGGAAAAATCAACATCAAATGCTCTAGCGTATGTCACTATGGTTTTTGGTTGTGATGGATTTATAGTTACGGGGATATTAGTATAGAGCTTATTAAATATCCTATTGAAGTCATCAACATATTCATTGTCTCTTTTCTTGAGTGAGCCAAATTCATTCAAGTGGTTTAGGTGATCCCTTTTATTACCCCACTACCTCATAAAGACAACAACTAGAGCTATCCAACTATCAATTGAGGCAACATGGAGTTCTTTGAAAATTTTTCTAACATCTCCACATAGAGTTTGGAAAAATAGCCTCATGAAGATATCATCGTTCTCTACAAACTGGTCATCTTTAAAGTCTCAGAAATCATGCATATGCTCTTCAAATGAATGGGTTTTATCCCCAAGGAATGATGTCGATTGTGTCTTAGGTGTGGACCAAGGTTAGGAATGTAACATTTATTATGAATGAATAAGAGAAAAAGAAAATAGAATGCTCAAGGAATGTGGGTTTTCCTGGTTTGGGTTTCCAAGGTAAAATCTTTGTGTGATGTGTCTTTGTTGTGTCATTTACTTTCTTGTTTACATATTTATTCCTCTCTTCTTCTAGGTGTAGAATGGAAGTGTTTCTCATTTCCTAATAATGGAAGGATGTCATGAACCTATTGGAGGTGTTGGATGCATTCAATAGATCTGGATGTAGGATCTTCCTTAGTCTAAGTAAGGGAGGATTATGTCGGTGAAGATGAAACAATAAGATATATATCAATAGGGGGTAATGGTAGGAACCCCAAAAATACCTAAAGAGGGTCAAGGTCAATAAAGCTATGTTGAAAAAATGGAAGATTCTTATTCCCTTTGTGCTCCTCTACAATATTTTCAAACTTCTTCTATTGGATAGAAACATATTGGGATGAGATAGTAGTGGTCACAATGACCTTATGTACATTATTTGAATGGATAATGAAGAGGGAAAACTTTGTGTTCTGAGAGAATACTTTGTGTCATTGTTTTTCCAAGATCAATGAAGTGGTAGTAGTCAGAGCTACCTCTGGTACCCTGTAGAGCTGACCTACCAAAGTAAAAATGACATTGTGGGGCCAAGACTCATAGATAGAATGACGTTGCCACATATATGGTTGTCCTAAAAAAACATCACAAACTTCAAGTGGGGAAACATCACACACTACCTCATCTTTGATGGGATTAATGCCATAGGATAGGTGACACTACTGGATGACACATATTTCTCATCCCTGGATCAACCATCTAATGGTGTATGGTTAAGGGTGTTGCATCATTGGCGGCTTCAATCTCTTGACGACATCGAATGACATCAGGTTCTTCTCAATCATGTTGTCAACAATGAAATGCAGTGGGATCGCATTTTTTATTAAGCTTGGTTGGCATTGATGTCAACCCTTGAAGAAAGTCTGATAGTGAATTTTGGTAGCACAAAGGTTTGGGTAATGGACCCAAGGTTGTTTCATGTATAATGGTATGAGTTTTAATATATTTGAAG